>ML798470.1:8323-66838 GCA_009831015.1 Picea engelmannii | reverse complement strand
AGAAGATGATGATGGAGGAGGAGAGGGTGGTGGAGAAGCACCATTCCCTCCATCTCTGCCTGGAGTCTTGTCACCACTGCCTCCCTTATGCATTGAAGGGTTAGAGCCTTCACCCTGCGACATCATGTTCCGTTCCATCATGAACTTCATCATATCTCTCAACTGTATGATAGTCTACCTGAAGTCTTCCTCTTCATTCGGAACACGTTCATGATCATCTGCATGAGCCATGCTTGGTGAATGTATCTCTGCAACTTGCGATGAATGAAACTGCTTCCTCCTTGTCGGATAAGAACTTGGCTCCACAAGTTGACCTTCTCCTCTTGTGAGTTTCAACCTTGTGAGCATCAAAAACAAAACTTGCAAACAATCAAGTCTTCAAAACCAGTGTTCTGATACCAACTTGATCTAAAAATGAAGAAGACTTGAAGAACTTGAATAATTATTGCAATTGAAATGTTATGTGTTTTAAAGAAACAGGATCAATTTGCAACACATAAATTAAGGATTACTTATGCAAAATACACATAGGCAGCAGCATAAACATTGAACATAAACACATGTGCACAACAATTGATAAAGGATTTCACCCCTCTTATGGGCTACATCTCCTGGTCCAGCTTCCAATGGATCATTATTATTAATTGCTCAAAAAACATGTCTTACAATGCTCAAACTGACAAACCGACTGCTCCAATGGCTTCCCAGCATCCCAAAACCCCTGTCTGGGCTCTTTCGGCACCTCAATCGGTCGAAAAATGAAGAAGTTAGGCCTCCTGGAAGTCTCCCTCTTCAATCTTGTTGTCTCTGGTTCTACAATTCACACCCCCCTTCAATGAACCTGGTTCACACGCTCTTTTAAGCGTAAAAACCCAGCACCGGGTGCAACCGCGCCAATGGTGCAAACCGTAGGACGGTTAAGGCGCCTCCAACCCCTAACCGCCTCGGCACCTGGGCATATGGCCATGTGACCTCGCGCTGGGAAAAATGGTGGTTAAACCGTTTGAAAACCGTGCAACTTCCGTTTTGGGTCCCGTGCCAACATTTAACACACGGTTACATAGAACCATGGGTCGTGGTTTCAAACCCCACGCATACACATGATATATATATAAAATACATTACAATGCAATGCATTGCAATACAATGCAATACAATGCAATACAATGCAATTGCGCGCACACAAAACGGTCGGGCTATATGTTATATGTTGGGTCATATGTGATACAAAACGACCATGGGTCGGGGCTTAGCCCCGGCCCGACCCCCCGCCCGATATACAACACATCAAACATAAATAGAATGTTTCCCATAATGATAACAAAGAACAAATGGTGGTGTAATGGCTAGCGAAGGTTCGCGAAGGCGTTAGTGTGGGGGGAGGTCCGGGGGTCGAACCCCACGGAATCCCAATACAATTTTATACAACCAAATAAACAATAATGAGGGGGACACGTGGCACCCAGGGATTGGGCCACGTGTCCTCATATTACTTGCCACCAACCGGACACGTGTCTCCACCTGATTCGCCAGCAACCAAGCAATAAACAACTGCCACATCATCACTGTACAGCCTATACGGTCCTGCCATGTCACCGTACGGACTGTACAGACAGGTACAATCAGCATCCAAAAATTTTGCCTATTTGGCTTGGCGGACAGATCGTGATATCTCCTCCATACAGACTCTGTTTGAGAAAGTAAATATACCACCGAAATTAGGAAGACGAGACGGACGCAATGGCATTGTTTTTGTCGCATTCCGAGCACTTTGAAAATTGAGAAAAATTTGATCCCCTTATCAATTTCCTCCAACCAAAACTCCTGGGGAAAAGATTAAATTCGTATCCAGACTGGAGCCATTGTAAAATCTTCCTTGTCTGGGTTGAATCTGTCCATCCAGAAGCATAGAAATAGCCCAGCCGAGTTGTAGAAGTATGGACCATTTTCAAAGATTATGTCCTTATCTTCTAGGTTGTACAGGATGATTGTGAAAATTCCTTTGTAGCTTAGCTAAACCTCATAATCTCCTTTAGGGTTCCACCAGTGTTTTATCCATCGAGTTAGGTCACGTTTAGATGGCCATAATCCCAGGAACTTGCCTATGAGGGCTTGCTCTCGCATCAACTGAGTGTGTTCACCCACCCTTGTTGAGATGATGAGATATCTTAGGGGTTTGTCAGATTGCAGGATGCATTTTCTCAACTCCCGGCCACGAGGTGCTTTTGGATGGGACGTTTCTTCTTCCACATCCATCTCTTTCTGGAGCCCTTATTCTCTGGTGATTCGGATTATTTTCGGCACGAAATGAGATCGGAGATATAATAAAGAAATGCACAAAGATATCACAAATCTTCAATAATATAACAAAAATGTATCATAGATGCAACCATAAACATAGATATACAATAATACAAGATTTCTATTAATGAAAGAAATGTACAGAGACTGTAAAAATATAGAGTGAAAGACTTGCTAGAATGGTGGCAACTTATCTCTGAGAAGAGATGTGATGATACTTGCATTTGCAAGAAGATGATTACAATGAGGCTCTGAAGGCCTTTTTACAATAAACAGGAATTCCAAAAACCCTAGACATCCAAAAACCTAACCCTAGGAGATGAAGCGCCAAAAGTCATGTGGGCCCCGTTTGGGCAAGTTAGCACATCAACTTCCCAGGGTCATAACTTTTGCATACGATCTCCATTTTAGGCATGTGATAGCTCGTTGGATAGGTATCATTGAGAAGATTCATTTTTGGGGCTCAATCATGCCTATGGCTATCATTGAGAACCTCGATCTTGAAAAACTTTCATTTAGGCCCTCAAAATGGCCCTGAAAGTTAAAACCTGCTAAAAATAGTAAATTGCCAAAATTGTCAGAAAACTGTTTTGAGCCAGTCGGAAAAGGTGGGTGGCCATCGATATCCACCTGGATCAATCCTCCCTCCTTAGGAATAAATGGTCTCCATTGCGTTGAGTTCCCGGGGGAGAGGGAAAGGCATTTGTTGGATCTGCATCTTGGTGAGCTTCTTGTATTGTTGGAGATGTCGCGCTGCTCAGTTTGTGGAAGTATGTCAAGAACCTGTTGAGGCTGAGGCTATTCAACAAGTCGACATACATGAGAGGACAATGTGCAGAAGCATTATTTTCACTTTGTTGAAGCCTTGTCGACCTACTTATGTTGGATAGAAGGTGCTTGGGGCGAGGATGTAGTGGTTGCAGTGTCCTTCTGTTCTCCTTTTGTACAGATTGTGAAGAAGCTAAATTTTGCAGTTGAGATACTAACTTGCGACACTTTTTAGGTGGAACAATAGTCGGAACTACCTATGGTATTCTGTAGAGATGAGCCCCCAAAGTAAAAATGACACTACGAGGTCGAGACTCATAAATAGCATGGCACTTCCACATATATGGCTGGCCCAAGAGAACATCACAGACATCCAGTGGGACAACATCACATAATACCTCATCCTTGAAGGGCTGGATGTCATATGAAAATTGACATTGTTGGTTGACATGGAGATCTCATCCTTGGTGAAGCTAGCTGATGTTGTATGGCTGCGGGTATGGTGTTGTCGACAATCCCAACTATTTGACGACCTCTGCTGAGATGAGGTTCTTCTGGCTTCCGCTATCAACAATAAAATGAAGAAGGGTCCCCTTCGCCCACATCTGTGAATGAAAAAGTCGCTCCCCCTCTTCGGGATCTGTTGGTTCTTCTGGTTGAATTGTTGTGGTTGCGACAATAGCAGTGGGGTCTGCGTCAATGATCTGTCCTTTACCAGTATTTTCATAATTGGATTCTGAATCAAGATTTGGCTCCTTGTCTTTGATATCGACCACCAATGACTTTTTTGAGTGACATTCATCGGTGTTGTGCTAGGGGATTTTGTGGAAATATCACCATTTTCCAGTGTCCTTCTTTGTCTTCCCGTGACCCTTATTTTCCTGTGTCTTGGACTAGTTTTCAGGAGATTGTTTATTAGGTATGTATTTTTCATACTTTGGTTGTTGTGGATTTACAGATCCAAAATCCCATTTGTTCTGGTGCTTAAATTTCTTCTCGATTTTAACATCATATCGATAAGCAGCACCGAGTGATGAGATGTCCAGAAAATCCATTTCAGTCTAGATGTATCTATGTAGAGCCCCATGGTATTTCAGAACCAAATGTCACTCAGAGTCTTTGATACCCAACTTGGTGCGCAAGGTATGGAAGGTATTGGTGAACTTCATAATTGCTTGGCCCCTCTCTTTTCACAGTGTGGTCCATCTCATGTACTCGTCCTCATAGTTTCCAACAGGGTAATAATGTTCCTTTATCGCATCCACAAAAAAATCCCAAGTGGGATCGACCCCATATATTTTAGACTCCTCTGTGGAACTCTACTCCCAATAAGTTCCCCACCAATGTTTGACATTAGGGAGAGCTTTAAGGAGTGCGAAGGTGATATTTTCTTTGTCGGAAAATTTGTGAACAGAGAAATAACCTTCTAGCAGATTTAACCATTTGTCTAGGGATTTTGCATTTATCTGTCCTTCAAATACAGGAATATCAAAATTAACTTGTACCTTGAAAGGCGAGGTGCCTCCAAAGTGGTCGCTTGATGAAGATGTGCCTGTTGCTATCCGCGGGTGTTGAAGGATGTGAGAAAAATTCTCCATCATTTCATCTGTTTGTCACGTGAGAGCTTGCTCAAGCAACAGACTGATAGGATCATCTTCTCCATCATTTTTCTTTTCTTCTACCATGGAGGGTTTCTTGGGTGTATGAGAGTGATTATCCTCAATAGATACAAGCTTGAGACCCAACTTGCTATACTTAGACCTTGTCGGGGACATGCACTGAAAAAAACGATCGAGAACAGCCTGGTCTGATATCACTGATCCGGATTATTTTCGACACAAAATGAGATCGGAGATATAATAAATAAATGCACAGAGATATCATAGATATTTAATAATATAACAGAAATGTATCAGAGATGCAACCATAAACATAGATATACAGTAATACAAGATTTATATTAATGAAAGAAATGTACAGAGACTATAAAAATATAGAGTGAAAGACTTGCTAGAATGGTGGCAACTTATCTCTGAGAAGAGATGTGATGGCTACTCGAATTCGCAAGAAGATGATTACAATGAGACTCTGAAGGCCTTTTTACAATAAATAGGAATGCCAAAAACCCTAGACATTCAAAAACCTAACCCTAGGAGATGAAGCACCAAAAGTCATGTGGGCCTCGTTTGGGCAAGTTAGTACAACAACTTCCCGGGGTCGTAACTTTTGTATATGATCTTCGTTTTAGGTGTGTGATAGCTCATTGGAAAGGTATCATCGAGGAGATTCATTTTGAGGGCTCAATCATGCCTTTAATTATCATTGAGAAGCTCAATCTCGAAAAACCTTCATTTAGGCCCTCAAAATGGCCCTGGAAGTTAAAACCTGCTAAAAATAGTAAATTTTGCCAAAATTGTCAGAAAACTATTTTGAGCCAGTCAGAAAAGGTGGGTGGACACCGATATCCACCTGGATCATCTGGCTAGGAGTTGGTCTCGTAGCTGCGGCAACGGCTCGAAGGAGGGGCGCTTCGCTCTTGTGCCTACCCTATCGTTAGAGGTTACGTTGTTGTATGAGTTGGGTTGCCCCCCTTCCGCCAGACTCATTCTGACTGATCAGACTCAAGGTCTGCCTGTTACAGATCGTATCAGATGGAAGGTTTCATGGCATGTAGTTCTGGTCATGCGACAGGTGTGCAGGGGAAGCGTTATAGAGTGTTAGGGTTCCACCTCCCATCCATTTGTCACATCCCCGATTCTGGTTTACTTCCTCACAGGTTGCATATTAATAACGACAAGTTATACAATAGCTGAAGGAAAACAAATGTACTTTGAACAAATCAAAATTGTATTCAAGATAAGAGAAACACATATGAATTTGGAACAAAACACATTGTCATCAATGGTATATTCACCAGGTAGAGAGATTTCATCCATGCACATAACAGGTCCAATCAGTTGTTGTATTGATATTCTTCTCCCAAAAACATAACCCTTCTAACATACAAAATATGAATATTTATCATAGATGTGGAGGCCCTCACCCAGTGTGGAACTGAGGCTTCGCTCTACACATTAGCTATAAAACACCTTATTAACTTAACTAAACACTGGTTGGAGTATTTTAATGTATACTTCGATATTGACTTAATAAAAAAAGGAGTGGTTCTTATCACACATAAAAGACCACTTATTATTCCTGAATTTAAAAGATTCTTGCAATTAAACAACTAGAAATTTCTACTTGCAATGAAACAAATTGATGCATATGCTAGAGTTAACCGATATTTGACATAAAATGTCTAGGAGTGGTAGAATTGAGTTCTGTATTTGAGCATCGGCATGCATGCACGTTGTTGGAGGCCATTGGAGATAATTGAATGTGTTGGCAGTGTTTTTACCCAACTTATTTCCTGGAGGAAAGAAGCAAGTCATCTAGCATTTTCTCAGAGTCTCTGATATTCTTTCTTCAGTCTGGATTATAGCTTCTCGAGTTCCCTAGTTGTGGCATTGTAGGGTCTGAATTCTAGAAATTTTGTTATATGCCTATTAAGCCCTAAATAGTGGTTCATTACCCCTTAATTAGGGCATATTACATTAGTAATGTTATTTTTTTTATGTCATATTTATTCCATTAGTTGTAATTATACCTCCTAGTCTCTTGTATATACCAAGGAGACATTTTCATTTTGAATCATTTGGTAATTGTACATTTATGTGGGCATAAGGAGGTTGCCCCCTCAAAGAGGCTTATTATCTCAATTTATCTCTTTTTCAAGGCGTTGAGTACTTATTTTGAGGTTTTTCTATGCTATATTGATATTTGGTTCTTAACATATGGTATCAGAGCTCAAGGTCTTGGGGTTTCGCTGCTACATCTAAGATACCGTGGAATTTTCATTATAACTTTTTTCCTACAATGTTTCAGAAGGAATGGATTAGAGTATATTTAGTATACGGATCAAGGTACGTTGGGTTAAAACTTCATATCCCGAGGCCTTATACTTCCGGAGATACAACTTGTGTAAGATAGGGTTCTGGAATCATCCTGAACTGAGTCATTGCGGAATTTTCGCTATAAAAAATTTTCTGTAATGTTTCAGACTCTGAACTCCAGAGAATATTCACAAAAATTAGTAAGGTACCTGTGGTAAATATTTCAGCTTCTGGGTCATGTTACATTTGTATATACACCCTGTGGAAGATATGGTATCTGACTAGTCTCAAGAAGGTGTTCCAGGTAAAACTATCATAACTTCTTCGTAGAGTATCCAAATTGAGTGAGACCAGTTGCATTGGATAGTGGATAGTCTATAGTATTTTGGGCATGAGTTTCAGAATTTTATATCAATTATTTTGTGTGGGGCACGCTATACAAGTGAGATCTCTTGGAAAGGACAAAAATCATCAAGTTGTGGGGAAGTTACTATAAATTCCACTTGGAAAATCCAATTTTGATCAGACCCATGGAATTACAGAGAAGCAATATTAGAGAACTACAAAAAATAAAGTTTCATGCCCATAAGGGCTGAAACTTTGGAGATACAACAGAAGAAAGATTGTTTAGCAGAACCACCTCAAAATCAAGTTTCAAAAGTGATACTTGGGTAACATGCCACCCAAAAAGGGAACTTCTACACCTTATAAGGTGTTGCAAAATATTGGTACTATGGAATACAAATTGGAGTTGCCTGCATCTTCACGAGTACACCCAGTTTTCCATGTTTCATGCTTAAAGAAGGTTATAGGTGACAAGATCCCAGTTCAAACTATATTGCCAGAACTTGACGAGGAAGGAAAAATCATATTGGAGCCTGAAGCCATCACTGACACAAGAATTCGCCAGCTGAGGAATATATCCATTTCATAGTATCTCATTAAATGGAGGAAACTACCGGCTGAACATTCCACTTGGGAAGATGAGTATTTTATACAGAAGCATCCAAATTTACTCAAGCGTTGCAGACAACACTTGTATCAAGGGGAGGGGCATGTTAATCCCTAAATAGTGGCTCATTACCCCTTAATTGGGGCATATTACATTAGTAATGTTATTTTATTTATGTCGGATGTATTCCATTAGTTGTAATTATACCTCCTAGTCTCCTATATATACCAAGGAGACATTTTCATTTTGAATCATCTGATAATTGTACATTTATGTGGGCATAAGGAGGTTGCCCCCTCGAAGAGGCTTATTATCTGAATTTATCTCTTTTTCAAGGTGTTGAGTACTTATTCTGAGGTTTTTCTATGCTATATTGATATTTGGTTCTTAACAATACCTGTTGGTTATCGCCGAACTACTTCCAGATGAGCAATATGATGACGTGGACTAGCTCGATGTTCCCTAGTTTGACACCTTTTTCAAACTTCAAATATTCCATTAACAAAGATACGCCACTTCGAAAATTCTACATTCGGGAGTTTTTGAGCACAGATTATTCATATCTCCTGGAGGCCCAGACATCCAGAGTCATTAACCAACACAGTCTCTAATTGCCCGATATTTATCCTTAAACATTTCGGGTCTTCGAGACTTCGACTCTTCAACTTTCAGGAGCTTTGGAGCATAGAATATTCATATCTCCTGAAGGGACAATATTTCAGATCTGACGTGGCATCGTGATGTGAATTGTTGATGTGTGACATAAATAAGGATGACACATGTCACTCAGAATAGTATAGATGGCGTTCCCATAGGTGCTTAAAAAGGGTGACACATGTCATGATAGAAGAGTGTCATCCATCATAATTGATGATTGCCATGCGTCTCCGACTGTTTGGTGTTCGGGAGTTCTTGAATGAAAATTTTGGATACCTCCCAAGGGCCTAGACTCGCAGATTGACGTGGTAGTTTGGGGCTCTGATTCTTTGGGAGACTGAGTTTTCTACGCATCGAAATCCCCCGGAGTAGCGATCTCCTGGATCTGATGTGTCAACTTTTCAGTCCTTTGATGCTCGAGGGCTCCAGTAATTTGGCATTTTGGCAGTTCGAGGCTCCAGAGAAATGAGTTTGATCTAATCTAAAATCTCTCAAAGTGGCGATCTACCAGATCTGGCGTGTCCACATGACTTCACTATCGTTGATGTGTCTGCATGAAAGAGAGTGACACGTGTCACCTGGAAATGAGTGGATGATGTAACCCAAATGATCTGAAATGAGTGCCATGTGTTGGAATAGATGAGCACTACGTGTCTCCACTGCTTCTGCATTCTGACACTTCGGGGCTCCGGTGATCTATGCTTTTTCTGAAGTAAAACCTCCCAGATGGTTGATCCTTTAGATTTGACATGGTAGTCTGGGGCTATAGTGCTTTGGGGATCTGGTAGTTCGAGGCTTATGAGACTTAAACAAATATGAGCTCGGATGCCCGAATGACGAAGTCACAGAGTCAAGTTTGTATAAATTTACGATTAAACCTCGTGATTTTTTGGAACTCTGAATGTACGAGATTCATTGATCTGAGTGGCTTGTTGGATCTCCACCGTTGCAAATTTAACATGTCTGTTCTCACAATATGAGCCTAAAATTGACTGCTCTGAATTGCTATGTTTTGTTCACGGGTGTTCCCTATGCATACAAAAGAATTGGTCGACATGTTGCAAGCTCAATCAATGGAAAACATGATGACAATTACTTTGAACCAAATCACGACATGCAATTATCCTTCAAGAAAATAGAAACAATTTGCATAAAGAATCAATCGAGAAAGATAATGATGAAAACCAAGTCATTTAGCAATGGGAAACTGACTTGACCAACCAAAAGAAGAATGATTTTTATGAAGGTATACGAAAAAGAGAGAGGATGGATAGGGGTGGAGACTTAGGTCTCAACATTGTCTCCGACTGGGGACAAAACTTCCCTACGAGGTGCTAAGAACAATAGATCATGTGCCTTACCTCTCAAAACCTTGCTCCCACTTGTTGTAACTTACCTTTTTTTCTATATGTCAACCATGTATATATGCTTATACTGACCTATGCACTGTCTTCACCCTCCGATTCATTTTCATCAGCATTGATAACCAAATCCTTTAAAGCAGGGTTCAACTTGCTCTTCGCATTTGACCTCAACTTATTAATGAGTTTGGAACAAGGTTTTCTCATTTTGGATTGTACAACATGTTTTTCTCCCTTCTTCTCTGATGACTATGCCATATTATTCAAACCTCCGAGTTTTTTGTAACCAACCGAGTCTTTCATTAGTGCAAGTGTGGTCCTCGTGACTTTTCCTTTGATGATTTGGCTTGACGTCAATTTTTGTTGTCATGTGCAGCTCTCGGATTAGACCCTAGACATGATATTAGCACATGATTGCGAAGGTTGTCAAGGGTGGTTTGGATCCACACCGCTCTGAATTCTGCAATCAACCACCAATTGCCACATACTTCACAAGCTATACCATGGTTTCAATTGCAGAACCGCTCTAGGAGATTAACGTTCAAGCGCTTTTTATTTCTGCAATGAGTGTGAGTCGTCGATCAATTTTGGAATCTGCGATCTAGGTGACCCTATTACGTTAGTGCCCTTGCTAAATTTTTATCTGTCTACCAATTTTAAAATTCTTCGAACCATATTTAGAGATGGTGCCAATTTTTCCTGTCCTCCAAAATAAGATCAAACTAGCAATACTAACACACCCTCGTGCCTTTGTTGGGCTATGAAGTCTTTATTCACACACAAACTAACTAATCTATAACTACACCCTAGTGCCTTTGTTGGGCTATGGAGTCTTATTGTTGATCTATTGTATAAACAAACTGAAAAATAAATGCTAAAATGACAAGCCTATTCAACACACCCCCACTCTAACCAATTGAAATTGAATACTCAAGTATAAATGAATTTCCAAAATAACCAATCAAGCAATGGTGTTCTTGACATGTCTTCATGTACGCTGCTGAAAACATGAAAATACAACAACGTAAACAAAAAAAATTATAATGGAAGTTCATACTTACTGCCACACACTGTGTGCATCATACCAACAACTACAATATTAGAGACCCCTGTTGAAACTGAATCCATCCAATCAGATATGGGATCATCAAGAACATGAGGAGACTTTGGCTGATCTAAAAGACTGAGTCGATGTTTTTTGAAATCTACTATATGAACAAGACTGGGATGCTCCTTTCCTCGTTGAAAAAACTCATGAAATTCATGTGATTCACAACCATTAAGGGCAGCAAAACACTCTTGATACTGCTCATCTTGTTTTTCTAAATGAAAGAGTATGTCTTCTACATGGCTTGTTTTTTCTTGTTCTTGCTCCAGAATTCCATTTCCAGACTTATAGATGTCTTGTTTCTCAACGATTTCTGGGGAATGTAGATCCACATCTACTATAGAAGAAGATTTGAAATGTTGATTTGGTAGATCCCCTTCATAACTAGTAAATGGAGTTTGTTCAACTTCAAATAAATCATAAACAGGTGATAAATCTACATGAAAAATTTGAGTAACAAATTGATCACAGTCATGACTATCATTAGTTTCATCATGAACACAAAGTTGAAAAACCTTATGTTGGAAACCCAAACTAAATAAGGATTTAACATCAACATTTATTTCCTTCTCATCATCATTTTCAATTTTAAAAGAATGTTGAAAATCGTCATGTTGTATAACATAATTGGAAGAAAATACAACTGATATTGAATCTTATTACTCTTCCTCAACATTATTTTCCCCTTCATCTATACTTCTAGAATAACTAATAATTTATTGTTGAATATAAGATCCAAATTATTCACAACAGTTTTCAAAAAGTAAATCAGCTGGAAAAAACCTTTTACAATGATCAATAAATGTTGCATGGAATTGTTTTAGGGAAGATATGCTAGCAAGAGGCAAGGATCGGTACCATTCACGAGAATCTCCCTCTAATAAGTACATTAACATATTCATTAATACATACTCATGATGTATACCCAACTGATGCATGACCTCATGGAATTTAAGAAAATGATATGTGGGGTTATCATTTTTATCTTCTCTAAATCTGGGCAAGTAATCACCCCACTCATCTATAGTAGGAATGGTATTTGGAAAACCAGGAACAACAGATAAATTAAAAGGAGCAAACCTCCGAGCCAATATGGACTCTATCTGAAAACATGACTCCTTAAAACTGTGGAGTCACCACTAGATTCCTTAACCATGGAGTCACCAGGTGAATGATATACAGTATGAATGTGTATGGTCTTTGTTCACCATCAAAGATAAGATCTAATCATTTTCATTGTCCCAATGAAATATATTTTGTTACTCCGTTCCTCGACAACAGCTCTAGAAGATGTTAGTCCTAAATTCTGCATCTGACTGCTAAAGGGCAGAGCTAGGCCACCTCATGTTATGAATGGTTGGTTTTTTGATTTATGGGTTAGTTAAAGGGTTGGTTTACCAAGACATGAACATGGTTGGGTTGGCCAAATGACATGGATGAGGTTCCTCCTTGGCTGGTGGCACACTAAAGAAAGACAAGTGAGACAATAAAGGTAAGAAACAAATGAGAACAACAAACCATTCAATGAACAATCTACTGCTATAAGTTTAAGTCTTAAAATATCATTTGAAGGCAGTAAACATGTACCAAAAACACAGTCACTCCCACAGGTTGCAATAAAAACAAATCTTCATCAAAGCATGGTTTTTCTCATAGGTTTCATATTAACAACGACAAGTTATACAACAGCTGAAGGAAAAGAAATGTACTTTGCACAAATCAAAACTGTATTCAAGATAAGAGAAACACATACAAATTTGGACAAAAACAGACTATCATCAATAGTATATTCACCAGGTAGAGAGATTTAATCCATGCACATAATAGGTCCAACCAATTTTTGTACTGATATTCTTCTCCCAAAAACCGAACCCTTCTAACATACAAAATATGCCTATTTATTACAGATGTGGAGGCCCTCGACCAGTGTGGATCTGAGGCTTCTCTCTACACATCGACCGTAAAAAAACTTACAAACTTAACTAAACACTGGATGGAGTATATTAATTTATACTTTGAGCCTGACTTAATAAAAAAAGGAGTGGTTCTTATCACATATAAAAGACCAATTATTATGTCTGAATTTAAAATATTCTTGCAATTAAACAACTAAAAACTGCTACTTGCAATGAAACCAAACTGATGCATATGCCAGAGTGAACTGAGATTTGACAGAAAATTACTAGGAGTGACAGAAATGAGTTCTGTATTTGAGCACTGGCATGCATGCGCGATGTTGGAGGCCATTAGAGATAACTGAATGTGTTGGCAATGTTTTTCCCCAACTTATCTCCTGGAGGAAAGAAGCAAGTCATCTAGCGTTTTCATGGAGTCTCTGATGTTATTTCTACAGTCCAGATTATAGCTTCTCGATTTCTCTAGTTGTGGCATTGTAGGGTCCGGATTCCAGAACTTTTTTTCTATACGTGTTGTATATCACCGAACTACTGCCATATTAGCAATCTGATGACATGGATTGTTGATTTTTGGACAACATCGGAAGAGATTCTCTTAGAATAATAATTAATAATATGATGATTGATTATTAAATATCATATATAATAAAGTAAATGATAATAATAAATAGTTATTGATTATTCAAGGGACATATCCTTTCATGGATGGGCACCATATTTTCCCTATATATGGAACACTCATCATTGTAATAATATCTCGATCATATCTCTTATGAAGAAAAAAAACATGGTATCAGAGTAGGATTGGGATAACTCCCTCACAGGAGGGCCCATGATCCTGAAAGAAAGTTGCTTCTTGTTTTAGTTGTGTGAATTATTCGGGCTTGAATTATCTTCTTCAACTTGGGTCCCCAACCCCGTCATAGTATGATAAGGTTTCATAATTTTTTGCTTGAATTATTTGAGCCTACCCTACATCTCCTTAAGCATGTAGTCGATCAGGGTGAAGTTAGCGCTCATACGATTAGCAATATCATTGATCTTGCTTTCGATTCGATGAAGATGAGAGAGAGGATCGAGTTCTAAACAAGATTTTCTCATGCTACTACTTCCACTCGTGATTGAATGCTCCAGAATAATGAGTCAGTAAGTGCAGGATTCGATGGCTTGTTCAAAGGATACAACAAAGGGAACCTCTGGAAGAATGGGCAGTAGAAAACCGATGTATTTTCCCAATAGAGACAAACATATGTTATCGAATTTCAAGAAAATAAAAATGTCATGTATATCCAATGAAGAATTATTCTTTCACGATTCTTCAAGGACTGTAATGAGTCTTTCCAATACTAATCCTTATGTCTGATTTATGTTCTGATCATGGAAACTAGTGTTGCTCATGGCTTTGGCCGTGATCGTCCTCTATCGCTTCCACAACTCGACGTCTTCCACAAAGAGACCGTCTCCAAAGATATCGAAGAAAATGGACATGAATTTGGGCCCTCTGGGGAAATTGGTGAAATCATCTTTGATAATGTACTCTAGATTTGGTGCGGTAGATGAGATGATTTCGAAAAAGGTTCTTTCTCCGCAACGGTCCCTTGAATGCAGAATGTCCACCCTTGTTAAGAGGGAGGTGTGGTGTTTTCTCTCATCTATCTGACTAACCCCTCTCGACAAGGGTTTCCCTAATTAGTCATGTGAGGTGACTGAGGGAGTAATGATCAGTTGGGTACAAGTATTTCCTAAGCCATGTGAGGTGGCTAGGTGTGAATAAGACTTGAAGCTTATCCTTTCCTATGCCATGTGAGGTGGCTAGGTTTGAATGAGGCTATGGTCATAGTATTTCCTACACCATTGGAGGTGGCTAGGTGTGAATAAGACTAATGGGAGAGGAGAAACATCACAACATGGCCATGGAGACTATGGAAGTGGTTGTGTACCACTGGACAACATGCTAGTAGCTATGTGCTACTAGTGTATTTCTACGTAGTCGTGAGACTATGGCAATGGTTGTGTACCACTAGACAATAGTTATGTACTACCATGAAATGGAAACAACAGTGTGGCAATGGTTGTGTACCACTAGACAATAGTAGCACATTGCAGTAGCTATGTGCTACTAGTTGATTGCATCATAGTCATAAAGAATGTGGCATATGTGTTGAGCTATCGATGGCATGGTAGTAGTAGTATGCTACTAGTTGATTGCAGAGTAATCAGTGGATTACTAGATGAAGGAACCAAGACATTGGTTTCACAAGGAAACCTTGATATTTCTTGAGGGACATCGGTTACATGAGGGAACCTCGATGCGTCCTAGAGATGTTTGAGGCAGGGATCAAGAGGGAGTACCTATGTTTATGTGGGAAGAGGCATCCATGAATGTAGTATATGTTCAGAACATAAGTCCTTCAGGAACATGAATCCTTAGGAGGCCTTCACCGAAGTGAAGCCTAAGGTTGGACACTTCAATATATTTGGGTTTTTAGTATACATTCATGTACCCAAGGAGAAAAGGACCAAGCTAGACCCTTCAGGTAGAAAGGGTACATTTGTGGGGTACAGTGAGTCTTCGAAGGAATACTGGATCTACATCCCTGGTCAGAGACAGATTGAGTGAGAGACAAAAAGAGATGGTACCTTATGAGAGAGAAAGATACCTCAGATATATTCGTGCTATTCCACAGATATGAGCCACATCATTGAGTCTAAACCTTCTTGTTATGAGGAGGCAACTATTCATCTAGTATGAAGAGATGCCATGATGGAGGAGAATCAGTCCATCATGAAGAATGATGTGTGGGATATTGTTTAGAGACCTGAGGGGAAGTTTGCAGTGATTTCCAAATGGATCTACAATATCAAACACATAGTTGACAGGAGCATCGAGAGACACAAAATGAGATATGTTTCTATAGTATTCTCTCAGGTGGAGGGAATAGATTATGAGGAGACATTTTCTCATATTGCTCGATACACTTCTATCCAGATGATTATTTCCCCTGCAACATCCATGGGTTGGAGAGTACATCACATGGATGCAAAGACAACCTTTCTCAATGGAGATATTGAGGAAGAAGTATACATCCAAAATCCATATGGTTTCATGATACATGAGAAGGAGTCTCATGTGTGCACATTGAAGAATTCCTTGTATGGACTCAAGCAACCACCTTGAGCTTGGTATGCGTGGATTGATGGAAACCTGATGATTTTTTGGATTCAACATAATTTTTGTCGATCCCATCATGTACTACAATACTTTTAATGGTGAGTCTCTAATTTTGGTCCTCTATGTTGATTATTTATTCCTCACTGATACAGAGAGCCTTATTGTTGAATGCAAGTATGTGTTGGACTCTAAGTTTGAGATGAAGGACCTTGGTATGATGCACTAATTCTTGGGACTAGAGGTGTGGCAGAGAACTAATGAGATCTTCCTGAGTCACGAGAAGTACATAGTTGATATATTGAAGAAGTTTGGGATGTTGAACTTGAAGCCCATGGCTACACCAATGGTGACGAATCTAAAGAAACTAAGTGTGTCTTCTTCCGGTTCTGACAAAATTTATCTGACTCTGTACATACATATGTTCATATAATTGATGTATCTAGTTAACACTAGACCAAATATTTGCTATGCAGTGAGTGCACTTAGCCAGTTTATGAGTCAGCCAAGATAGATACACTGGATTGCTGCGAATCATGTGTTGAGATACTTGTGAGGCACAATTGGACATGGTTTGAGATATACTTCCAGTATTGATATGACATGGAAGGAATATATTGACTCTGATTGGGTAGGGAGTGAAGTGGAAAGAAATAGCACCTTCGAGTGTTACTTCACTTTGGGGTCTTCCAGGGTTTCCTGGTGTAGCAAGAAATAGACTTATGTGGTTTTGAGCACAACAGAAGTAGAGTAAATTGCATTAAGTATGTCAGTCTGTGAAGCAGTGTGGATTTGCAAGATCCTTGTAAATTTATCCGAACATGTGCTGGATTCCACCATTATTCATTATGGTAACCAAAGTTGTGTGAAGATCTCAAATAATCCAGTGTTTCATGACAAATCGAACCACATTGAGATAAAGTACCATTACATCTGAGACATGAGGTAGAGAAAGGAAGTATTGGTGTTGTACCTTCCTACATATGAGCAGGTTGTTGATATTCTTACCAAACTAGGATGAAGTTCAAGTACTTCCATGACAGACTTGACATGGTAGAGAATGCCTCCCTTGCTGAGAGGGAGTGTTGATGTTTGCAGCTTCCTAAGTCATTCTCTAAATCATACTCCTCTGTGACTGAGTTGAGTTTATTTGTGATGACACTTATCCGAGGAGGGATAAGTGTGTTTGGGCTTATAGCCCAACACACTTATCCCTTCTCAGATAAGTGTCCCACTTATCCTTTGTCAGATAAGTTTCATCACAGATCAACTCAACTTAGTCATAGAGGAGTATGATCTAGAGAATGTCTCAAGAAGCTACAAACATCAACATGGACTAGCTCAGAGTTCCCTGGTTTGGCGTCTTTTTCAAAATTCAAAATATGCCATTAATGGAGATAAGCCACTTCAGAAATTTGGTGTTCGAGAGTTTTGGAGAGAAGATTATTCATATCTCCCATAGGCCTAGACTCTTAGAGTCATTAACAAACACTTTATCTAATTAACCCTAGATTTATCCTTAAACATTTCGGGTCTTCATGACGCCGACTCTTCAATGTTCAGTAGCTTTGGAGAAAAAAATATTCATGTCACCCAGAGGGACAATATTCTGGATATGATGTGACGATGTGATGTGAATTTTTGATGTTTCACAGAAAGAAGGATGACACGTGTCACCGAGAATAGTACAGATGAAATGCCCAAAGGTGATTAAAAAGGGTGTCATGTTTCATGATAGAAGAGTGCCACGTGTCATAATTGATGACTGCCACACGTCTCCAGCTCTTCTAGGTTCGGGAATTATTGAATGAAAAGTATGGATACCTCCCAGAGGCTTGGACTAGCGGAGTGGCGTGGTACTTCGGGGCTCTGATGCTTCTGGAGACTGAGTTTTCTATGCGTTGAAATCCTTCGAAGTGGCGATCTCCCAAATATGACGTGTAAACCTTTTGGCGCTTTGATGTTCGAGGGATTTGGTACTTCAGAATTCCGGTAGTTCGGGGCTCTAGAGAACTGAGTTTCATCTTATCTAAAATCTCCTAGAGTGGCGATCTCCCAGATCTGACGTGTCCACGTGATGTCACTGTCGCTTACGTTTCTGCATGAAAGAGAGTTACACGTGTCACCCATAAATGAGCAGATGATGTAACCCAAATGACCTTAAATGAGTGCCACGTTTTGGTACAGATGAGCGCTACGTGTCTCCGGTGCTTCGACATTCTGGCACTTCAGGGCTCCGGTGATCTTCGCTTTTTCTAAATTAAAACCTCATGGATGGTTGATCCTCCGGATCTGACGTGGCATTCTGGAGCTCTAGTGCTTCAGGACTCTGGTAGTTCAGGGCTCTTGAGACTTAAACAAAGATGATATTGGATGCCTGAACGCTGAAGTCATGAAGTGAAGTTTGTATAACTTTGTGGTTAAAACTAGCACCTTTATGGAACTCGAAATGTACAAGAGTCATTGATATGACTGGCATGTTAGATCTCCACCATTGCAAATTTAACCTGTCTATTCTCACAATCTGAGCTCGAAATTGACTGCTCCAAATTGTCGCGTTTTGTCCACGGGAGTTCCTTGTGCATAAAAAAGACTTGGTCGACCTATTTCAAGCTCAATCAATGGAAAAAATGATGACAGGTATTTCGAACCAAATCATGACATGAAATTATCCTTCAAGAAAACATAAACAATTTGCACAAAGAATCAATCAAGAAAGATAATGATCAAAACCAAGTCATTTAGCAATGGGAAACTGACTTGACCAACCAAAAGAGGAATGATTTTTATGAAGGTATATGGAAAAGAGAGAGGAGGGACAGGGGTGCAGACTTAGGTCTCAACACCCGAAAGGGTTCTTTTTCTCCCATCCTGCAGTATTAGTCGAACTCTTCTTGATGTTTGCAGCTTCCTAAGACATTCTCTAAATTGTACTCCTATGTGATTGAGTTGAGTTTGTGATGACACTTATCTGATGAGGGATAAGTGTGTTTGGGCTTATAGCCCAACACACTTATCCCTTCTCGGATAAGTGTCCCACTTATCCCTTGTCGGATAAGTTTCATCATAGATCAACTCAACGTAGTCCCAGAGGAGTACGATCTGGAGAATGTCTTAGGAAGCTATAAACATCAACATGGACTAGCTCAACGTTCCCTGGTTTGGTACCTTTTTCAAAATTCAAAATATGCCATTAATGGAGATAAGCCACTTCGAAAATTCGGTGTTCAAGAGTTTTGGAGTGAATATTATTCATATCTCCCATAGGCCCAGACTCTCAAATTCATTAAAAAACACTTTATCTAATTAACCCGTTATTTATCCTTAAACATTTCTGGTCTTCATGACCCCGACTCTTCAACGTTCGGGAGATTTGGAGAAAAAAATATTCATATCACCCAGAGGGACAATATTCTAGATATGACGTGACAACGTGATGTGAATTGTTGATGTTTCATAGAAAGAAGGATGACACTTGTCACCCAGAATAGTACAGATGAAATGCACAAAGGTGATTAAAAAGGGTGCCATGTTTCATGATAGAAGAGTGCCACGCGTCATAATTGATGACTTCCACGCGTCTCCAGCTCTTCTAGGTTTGGGAATTCTTGAATGCAAATTATGGATACCTCCCAGAGGCTCGGATTCACAGAGTGACGTGGTACTTCGGAGCTCCGATGCTTCTAGAGACTGGGTTTTCTATGCATCAAAATCCTCTGGAGTGGTGATCTCCCAAATCTAACATGTAAACCTTTTGGCACTTTGATGTTCGAGGGCTTCGGTACTTTAGAATTTTGGTAGTTCGAGGCTCTGGAGAATTGAGTTTGATATTATCTAAAATCTCCTAGAGTGGTGATCTCCCGGATTTGACGTGTCCACATGACATCATTGTCGCTTAAGTGTCTGCATGAAAGAGAGTGACACGTGTCACCCATAAATGATCAAATGGCGTAACCCAAATGACCTTAAATGAGTGCCATGTGTTGGTACAAATGAGTGCTATGTGTCTCTAGTTCTTCGACATTCTAGCACTTAGGGGCTCCGGTGATTTTCACTTGTTCTAAAGTAAAACCTCACGGATGGCTAATCCTCCAGATCTGACGTGGCATTCTGGAGCTCTAGTGCTTCGGGGCTCATGAGACTTAAACAAATATGATCTCAGGAGCATGAACGGTGAAGTCGTGAAGTGAAATTTGTATAACTTTGTGTTTAAACGTAGCGCCTTTCTAGAACTCCAAATGTACGAGAGTCATTGATATGAGTGGCATGTTAGATCTCCACCATTGCAAATTTAACCTATTTATTCTCACAATCTGAGCCCGAAATTGACTGGTCCAAATTGTTGTGTTTTGTCCACAAGTGTTCCCTGTGCATAAAAAAGACTTGGTCAACCTATTGCAATATCAATCAATGGAAAACACAATGACAAGTATTTCGAACCAAATCATGACATGAAATTATCCTTCAAGAAAACATAAACAATTTTCACAAAGAATCAATCAAGAAAGATAATGATGAAAACCAAGTCATTTAGCAATGGGAAACTGACTTGACCAACCAAAAGAGGAATTATTTTTATGAAGGTATATGGGGCTCCGGTGATCTGTGCTTGTTCTAAAGTAAAACCTCATGGATGGCTAATCCTCCAGATTTGACGTGGCATTCTGGAGCTCTAGTGCTTCGGGGCTCATGAGACTTAAACAAATATGATCTCAGGAGCCTAAACGGTGAAGTCGTGAAGTGAAATTTGTATAACTTTGTGGTTAAACCTAGCGCCTTTATAGAACTCCAAATGTACGAGAGTCATTGATATGAGTGGCATGTTAGATCTCCACCATTGCAAATTTAACCTGTCTGTTCTCACAATCTGAGCCCGAAATTGACTGGTCCAAATTGTTGCGTTTTGTCCACAAGTGTTCCCTGTGCATAAAAAAGACTTGGTCAACCTATTGCAAGCTCAATCAATGGAAAACACAATGACAAGTATTTCGAACCAAATCATGACATGAAATTATCCTTCAAGAAAACATAAACAATTTGCACAAAGAATCAATCAAGAAAGACAATGATGAAAACCAAGTCATTTAGCAATGGGAAACTGACTTGACCAACCAAAAGAGGAATTATTTTTATGAAGGTATATGGAAAAGAGAGAGGAGGGATAGGGGTGTAGACTTAGGTCTCAACACCCAGAAGGGTTCTTTTTCTCCCATCCTGCAGTGTCAGTCGAACTCTTCCTCGACATAAAATTTTGGTTGTTTATTTGTCCCCCAAGAAAACATCACCTCCATCATATCGTTCATATTCGCAAAACCATTCTCTATGTTGTGTCATATGATAGGATGTTCCTGAATCGATCAACCAAACACCTTGATCTGACTGTGTACTGGTTGACGTCAGGTACACATCACCTCCCTTATCTGGGGTTTTCTTTCTCTCAATCAATTGATTCTCGTCGGATTCTGTACTGACTTTCATCACCCTCGACTTATAGTCCTTTTTTAATGCCTATATTTATCTCATTTCCAACATCTTCTTATCGATGAAACCAGAGATTTAGATCTACCCTTCAAGTTAGAATTTCTACCGGATAATTTTCCTTTATCTCTTTCAATTGGTCAACCTCTCGCCACTAAAGCATCTTTGGTCGATTCTTCCATGTTCTTTCTTCTCATTTCTTCTGAAAACAAAGAAGCAACCATGTCTTCTAGCTCTATTGTATTTGTATTACTCCCTATAGTCACGACTAAGCTATCCCAAGAGTCTGGAAAAGAACATAATAGGCTTATACATTTCTCCTCCTCAGTGATTTTAATATCCACAGACGATAATTGGATTAAAATGGTGTTAAATGCATTTAAATGCTCAGTCATCGAATTTCCACCACTCAGTCTCAGAAGAAATAGTTTATTTCTGAGAAGTAACTTATTTACCAAATATTTCGACTAGTATAAGCTTCCTAGCTTGTCCCATAATTTCTTGGTTGAAACTTCACCTGAGACATTCAACAATATTGAATCTACAAGACAAATTCAAATTGTACTTCTTTCTCTTCTTTCAAGTTTCTCCCATTCTTTCGTCGACATGCCTGTCCATTGGGTACCTGGATAGACCATTTTCTATTGTTCTCGTTCTACAAGAAGATCTTCTATTTTAAGCTTCCAAAGTTCAAAATTCTGGCCATTGAATTTTTCTATCTCTATTCTTGAACCGCTTACCATTCTTTACCACAATATTTAACACAATTTATGACTTACAACTCTTACTGCACCTAGGGTTTAGTTCTGAGATTCAAGATTGGTAAATCAAGATATGATATACTCGTCAAAGAATAACACAACTTTGATACCACTTTTCAGGAAATGAGAGACACTTCCTGATCTAATGAGTTCTAAAACTTAAAAATATAGAAATAATAGAGAAAACAACCCTGAAAGATCACACATAACATAGTAAATGATAAAGGAGTTCACCCTCACAAATGGGCTACATCTCCTGGTCCATCTTCCAAGTGGTCATCTTTCATTAAGTGTCAAAATGTGAAATACAATAATTTACAGTGCTCAAACTGCAAAAATAATGGCTCTAGTGGTTCCAAAACAACCAAAAACCCCTGTCTAGCCTCTTCTTGCACTTGATTTGGCCAAAAAAAGAAGAAGTTATGCTTCCTTGAAGTTTTTCCCCTCTCCTACCACTCAACCAACCTCCTGAATCCTCACCCCTCTGAACCTGGCTCATGCACACCCAAACCTAGCTCTTGTAATGTCCCTTTCCAAAATGGAGCTCTAGAGAGGAGGATTAATGGTCTAAAACACCCCATTAGACTATAGCCAGGGCCAGAAAGGGGTAAACAAGGTTACTAGAGGTCACTCCAGTCAAAGGTGTTATATTCAGAAATTGACATTGAGCTAAAAGTGGATAAAAGCGCTTATAAGCCAATTTGAGCTAAAAATAGAACAGACAAGCTAAAATTAGACGTCAACAATGAATTAGGGGTTTGGGAAGCTATAAGAGAAGGTTCAACGACCTAATTCATCATTATGCATATTTTGACTTGTCATTGAGGAGAGAGATGCATCTGAGGAGAGGTAGCTCAGTGGATTCTAGGAGGAATACACCAGTGGATTATTTCAGTGTTGAGAGACACACCCTAGTCACCGGGGAGATCACACAGGTCTTCCATCAGTCTTCAACAACAGTTCTACAAGATTTAGCAGCAGGGGCACACTTGTTCATGGAGAGGGCACAACTTTTGAGGAGGTTCAGTGGATCAACTTGTCCCATCCAGGGAGATTTATAGATTCCACTACGACCCATTTGAGAGGTAGGCCATACACATATTTTTCCTTGTTTCTTTTCATATTCCGAAGGTGGAATCATCAGGAATGCATTTTCTGGACATTGGGACTACAACACTTGGGGAGGACACATTCGGGGTTCCTGAGCAGTCATCAGATCAGATCCAGAGAAACCCTTCCGACCCATTTCGCAGTAGGATAGGGAGAACAATTTAAGACACATCTTAGTCAATTCTGATGGTGGAATCACCAGGGCACATTTTTCCAATAGTAGAGGGGCGCATTCCCCCTAGGGGATCCATCCGAGTCCAGACACACCAACAAAGGGTTCGGTCAGTCACTAGGACTGAGAGGGACAATAGGGTGCATTGTTTGGGACAATTTCCAGACCGATCTAGCCACCAGGGAAAAATTTTCGTAGATATCATAATATATGATTTATAGTCTTTTGTCTCATTTATCATCTGTATGCGCAATATATATGTTGTAAACAATTAATCATACACACACATTAGCATAGTTTCCCAGACTAGCCAAGTCAGGAACATTACAGTGGTATCAGAGTTGTAGTCCTGTCAGCGTGTAACTAAAGACAATGAGTGCAACAAAGGACCTAGGGGGTTGTGAGTACGTAGGTGGCGAGTATGTCACTTACAATAGACACAAAGGAGGGAATACCTAGATCTGATTTTCCCCCTTTTCCTCCTAGCTCAGAGGAAGAGGAAGAGGCACAAAGGAAAGCAGAGAGACAAGAAGAGTGTGAGGTTGAGCATGAGGCAAAGAGGATGTTTGGAGATAGATATGAGAGACCAGAGGGCAGTGGTAAATCCCCCATGGACCCAAATGAAACCTTCATGCAGGTACTCAGAAATCTGGTAGTCAGTCAGCAGGCCATGACTCATTCTTTGGCACAGATGGATGATAGATTGGTTATAGTGGGAAACTCGGGCACACAAGTCCCACATGCAACACAAGGGAACTTAGGGGCAAGAAGTAGACCCTATTTTCCTACTCACACATACACCTCTTCAAGTAGGATTCCCAGGAAATTTTTCCCCAATTTCTAGAGGGCACCCCCAGTAGCAGCACAACAGCTGATAGCAAAGAGGTCGCCCACTCATGTAGAGTAAATTGTAGAGTACAAGAGGGAGTATGCAGCATTGGGTCATGACTTCCATCAGGACATGACCCTGGTTGAGTATTGTGGAATCCAGCTCAGGAACTGCCCCAGAGAGCCACAAAGAGGAGGATAACAACCGCAGTAGGGGCATAGCATTGATTTCATCCAGAAATTTAGTGAACTCACCATACCTTCTTTTGACGGATTTTCCAAATGCACCGCCAGAGCTTGGGTACAAAATCTAGACACATACTACAAGCTCAACCAGATGACTGAGATAAAGGCCATCGATTTCTCTACCCTACACTTGGAGGGTGAGGCACATGAGTAGTGGCATCATGGATTGGTGATGTTGGGTCACAGTCACATCACCTCCTATAGGGAATTCACAGAGAGAGTCATGAACATGTTTGATAGGAGGGATATGGAGATCCACTTCAGGGATCTAGCCCAGTTGAGACAAATTGTCACAACAAAGGTGTTCATCACAGATTTTCAGTGGGTAGCAGTGGCAGTGACAGTTATATCAGAGCCCAAGATAATCATGTTATTCACAGAGGGACTCATAGATCCCTTGATAGGATGGGTGAAGGCATATAGGCCTCACAACTTGGAGGATTTCATCTTATGCACGCGGGATTTGGCAGACTCAGTACCAAAGACTAAACCCTTTTACAAACCCTTTGTACCACATAAGGACCGAGACAGGAAACCATTCTAGAGAGAATGGAAGGGCAGGGAGAAGCTGGATGATGAGATGAGATGAGAGCTTATGAGGAAGAACATTTTCTTCAATTGCAAAGATCCTTGGGTCCTAGGCCACAGGTGCATGGTCAAGGGAGAGATTCATTATATTGAGGCGGCAGCAGGCAGTGTGGACAGTGAGAAGGAGGATCAAGACAATGGATCCACTAGCTCATAGGAAGAGTCAACACAGGCATAGGAGCAACCTCCCCATAGACCACCGACATCGGCAGGGGCCCACCCACTAGTAGTTCCACAGCCTCCTGAGCAGGCTAACATATGGAAACCAACAAAGGGAGGAGTCATAGCGACCCTTTATGGTCTTCCCAGATATGATACCCTCCATATTAGAGGGACTATTCAGGGACAACGGGAAGTTTCCCTGATAGGTGGTGGGGTCACCCACAACTTCATTGACTCATCATTGGTATCAAGACAAGCACTTCAGACAGAGGATTTTGAGGGGTTTGATTTTGCAGTAGCAGATGGCCATACAATGGAGTGTCTAGACATAGTTCCAGACTTGGATATAAAGTTAGGCAACTACGCATTGAGAGACACATTTTATGTGGTTGACCTATCTGACACATATGTGGTTTTGGGAGTCCAGTGGATGATCACCTTGGAAAAAATCACCACCAATTACCAAACCTTGGAGATGGGGTTCAAAGACAATGACGAGAAGAGGGTTGTTCTGAGAGGCCTGTCAACATGAGAACCCAGAACAATTTCGGCCAAGAGGATGGAGAGGATATTCAGACATGGGGAGGTAGCATATGTCACAAAGTGCTTGATCACTACGTGGAAGGATTTAGAGGGTCGACAACAGTATCATACAAAGATCATGAACTTTTTGGGACGACATCAACAGGTTTTTGGGTCGATTTCACCAGGGAGATCACCTGAAAGGGGGTTTGAGCACACCATTGAGTTGGAGGAGGGGGACAAACCTATGATCACACCCCCCTATCATTATCCTATGAGGCTCAAGGATGATATATAGAAATAAATTAAGGAATTTCTAGTGATGGAACACATCAGATCAAGAAACAACCCATTCGCCTCTTCAATTGTCTTAGTTTTGAAGAAGGATGCTACCATGAGGATGTGCATTGATTACCGGGCCTTGAACAAGAAAACCATCAAGAACTGATATCATATCCATCGCATTGATGAGTTGATGGATGAACTACATGGGGCAGTTTTCTTCTCAAAGATTGATCTACACTCTAGGTATCATAAGATCAACATCCGAGACTAGGACATAGACAAGAGGAAATTTTAGTGTCACTTTGGACATTTCAAGTTTCTGGTTATGCCATTTGGGCTAACCAATGCACCAACTACATTTCAGTCTTGCATGAACCACATATTCAGGGATCAGTTGAGGAAATTAGTCTTAGTTTTTTTTGACAAGATCTTGGTCTACAAAAAGACATGGTAGGAGCATATGAGGCACTTAGATGAGGTTTTGAGCATAATGGAGGCATAATCACTATATGCCAAAGAGTCCAAGTGTGAGTTCGGTATGACAAAACTACTTTACTTAGGCCACATCATTAGTGAACAGGGAGTATAGGTACACCAAGAGAAGATCAGGGCCATTATGGATGGGACAACGCCCAGGAACGTGACAGAGTTGAGGATCTTCTTCTAGTTATGCAGCTATTATAAGCAGTTTGTCATGGGTTTCTCTTAGCTCGGAGAGCCACTGACGGATCTCACCAAGAAGGAGGATTTCACATGGAACAATGAGTCACATAAAGCCTTCGATCACATGAAGGAAGTCATGGGTACATGTCCAACATTAGCATTACTAGACTTCACTCTACCATTTGTATTAGAGTGTGATGCATCTGGCGAGGGTATCGAGGCAGTTTTGATGCGGGAGGACACCCCATTGTATTCAAGAGAAAGAATATCAATCAACTCGAGAGGTTGTACTCCATCTATGACAAGGAAATGATGGAAATCATGCATGCCTTGACCAAATTCAGAAAATATTTGGTGGGCAACAAATTCGTGGTCAAAACAGATCACAACAACTTGAAGTATTTCCTTGAGTAGAAGGACCTCAGTGAGTTCCAACATAAATGGATGACGAAGGTATAGGAATTTGACTTTGACATAGAGTATGTCAAGGGGAAGAAGAACATTGTGGCTGATGAACTATCGAGGAGACCTGCAACATTTTATTTGATGGAGATTTCAATAGATTGGAAATCCCACTTGTTAGTGGAATATTCCAAGAACAATTTTGCTTGTGAGGTTATGGATGGGAAGATACAGGATGACAGGTATAGGGTCATTGACGATGTCATATTCTACAAGGACAAAGTCTACTTAGTGACAGATTTGGGGCTCAAGAAGAAGATCTTTACAGTCGTTCATGATTCACCACTAGCAGGCCATCATGGGTTTTTCAAAACCTACAGACAGATCAAGGAGAGGTTCTCATGGAAGGGCCTCAAATAGGACATTATGAGACACATCAATGAGTGTGTGACTTTCCAGTAGAACAAGTCAGAGCATACTCTTCCAACAGGGCTACTTCAGTCACTTCCCATTTGAGAGCAGAAATGGGAAACTATGTCGATGGACTTCATCAAAAGCCTACCCAAGGTCTAGGGTAAGGACTGTATCTATGTAGTGGTCGAAAAATTGACCAATTTTTCTTACTTCTATGCCATACCGACAGAATACATTTTAGTTCAAGTAGTTGAGTTATTCTTCAAGGAGGTCTTCAGACTTCATGGGTTGCTGAGCAACATCATCAGTGACAGGGACAGTCAATTTATTGGGACATTCTGGAGGGATTTGTTTATATTGGTGGGGACAGAGTTGACAACCAACACTAGCTATCACCCTCAGACAGATGGGCAGACCGAGATCATCAATAAGTGAGTTGAAGGGTATTTGAGGAACTATGTAGGTGGAAAACAAAGAACATGGGTCAAGTGGCTACATTTAGGAGAGTATTGCTACAACACCACTTTCCACATGTCCATTGGTATGAAACCCTTATGAGTATTGTACGTATATGATGCTCCCACTTTGGTCGACTTGTTTTTCGGGGAGAGCATATCTCCCAAGGACAAGGATTGGATCACAAAGAGTCAAGAGATTCTCAAGTTGCTGAAAGAGAACCTTCATATGACACAAAACCAACAGAAGATGAGTGCGGACAACCACAATATAGAGCGCAACTTTGAGGTTGGGGATCTGGTTTTCTTGAGACTCCAACCTTACAGACAGTCATATTTGAAGAAGAGTGGAGCCGAGAAGCTCAAGCCCAGATTTTATGGCCCTTACAGGATCATGCGCCGAGTAGGCGAGGTTTATTATGAGCTAGATATTCCAGAGGGGAGCAAGATTCATAACGTGTTCCACGTATCTTGCCTCAAAATAGCAGTGGGACAATTCATCAACACATCAGAGGAGCTTCCCCCATTGGATGAGGAGGGACAGCTGGAGTCAGTTCCCAAGGAGGTAGTGGAGTTCTGGGAGTGGAAACTAAGGAGCATGGTCATCAAAGAGTGTTTGATCAGATGGAGAGGGATTCTAGTAGAGGACACTACTTGGGAGAGAGAGCAGGTATTGCAGCACCCTAGATTGGTATTGCTTGAGGACAAGCAATTTCGGTAAGGGAGGACTGTAATGTCCCTTTCTAAATAGAATCTCCAGCGAGGAGTCTTAATGGTATAAACCGCCCTGTTGGACTATATCCAGGGCCAGAAAGGGGTGAATAGGGTTACTAGAGGTCACTCCAATCAAAGGTGTTATATTCATAAAGTGAAATTGAGCTAACAGTGGATAAAAGTATTTTTAAGCCAATTTGAGCTAAAAATAGAACAGATGAGCTAAAATTAGAAGTCAACAATGAATTAAAGTTTTGGGCAATTATAAGAGAAGGTTCAATGACCTAATTCATCATTATGCAGATTTTGACTTGCCATTGAGGAGAGAGGTGCATCTCATGAGAGGTAGCTCAGTGGATTCCAGGAGGAATACACCAGTCGTTGATTTCAATGTTGAGAGACACACCCTAGTCACCGAGGAGATCACACAAGTCTTCCATCAGTCTTCAACAATAGTTCTGCAGGACTCGACAGCAGGGGCGCACTTGTTGAGGGAGAGGGCACAACTTCTAAGGAGGTTTAGTGGATCGATTTGTCCCGTCCAGGGAGAGTTCATAGATTCCCCTCCAACCCATTTGAGAGGCAAGCCATACACATTATTTTATTGGTTTCTCATCATATTACGATAGGGGAATCATCAAGGACGCATTTTCCGGACATTGGGAGTGTGGCACTTGGGGAGGACACATTCGGGATTCCTGATCGGTCATCAGATCAGATCCATGGAATTCCTTCCAACCCATTTCATAGTAGGCCAGGGCGATCAGTTTGAGACACATCTCATCTGATTTCGATGGTGGAATCACTAGGGAACACTTTTCTAGGAGTAGAGGGGTGCATTCCCCCAAGGGGATCCATCTAATTTCAGACACACCAGCAGAGGGGCCAGTCAATCCACAGGACTGAGAGGGACAACAGGGCACATTGTTTGGGACAGTTTCCAGACCGATCTGAGAGATCTAGCCACCAGGGAAAACTTTTTGGACTTGCAATAGTTACCACACGAGATTCCATAGCTTGCAAATCATCCATTGATCCTGTAGTTCATCTATCATCGAGTATTATCATTTTAGTTTTCTTATTGTATTCCAGATAAGATCATTTTGTCATGATCTAGCTGAGTGATTTATTTTATTTTCATCCGCATTCGACATTGTACTCCGGAGATATCATAATATATGATTTATGGTCTTTTGTCTAATTTACCATCTGTATGAGAAATATATATGTTGTAAACAATTAATCATACACACACATTAGCATAGTTTCCCAGACTATCCAAGTCAGCAACATTACAACTTTGTGCATGATTCCCGCTCATGGGCGATTTTGGTTCACCGTTAGCGTGTATCCAGCCCTTGATTATGGAGGTCATGGTCACATGGGGCATGTGCCTAGAGCCTTAAGACATCAAGAAAATACCTTAAGACATCATTCATAACTCGAATGAATGTTGCAAGAGAATTACAAAGCCCAAATGGCATAACCATCCATTCATACAAACCTTTCTTTGTTTTGAAAGTTGTCTTCCATGTGTCTCCTTCAACGATCCTAATCTGATGATAACCACTTCTCAAGTCCAAATTAGTGAAATACACAACATATTTCAATTGATCAAGAAAATCATCAATTCAAGGAAGAGGGTAACTATTCTTTACCATAATCTTGTTCAAGGCTCTAAAATCTACACACATGTGCCATGCACCATCTTTCTTTGGTACTAAAATAATTGGTGACCCACATGGCGATGTGCTTGGCCTGATAACCCCTTTGTCAAGAAACTCTTGGATTTCTTTTTTGATTTCTACATTCTCCATGACTGACATCCTATACATGCCAATATTTGGAAGAGGACAATCTAGATGCAATTGGATCTCATGTTGGATACCTCTTTTAGGAGGAAATCCTTTGGGCTCCTCAAACATCTCATCATATGTGTTAACAACCTCCTACAAATCAGATTTTAACTTTGCATCACATCCTTGGAAAACTTATTTTTCAATATTGTCTTTGGGTTTGATCATTAAGAGTACAAAGTTCTCACTAGCATTAACAAGGAATCACTAGGGCGTATTTTTCCAGGAGTAGAGGGGCGCATTCCCCCAAGGGGATCCATCTGATTTCACACACACCAGTAGAGGGGCCGGTCAATCCACAAGACTGAGAGGGACAACAGAGTGCATTGTTTGGGACAGTTTCTAGACTGATCTGAGAGATCTAGCCACCAGGGAAAACTTTTCAGACTTGCAACAGTTACCGTGTGAGCTGCCATAGCTTGCAAATCATCCATTGATCCCGTAGTTCATCTATCATCAAGTATTATCATTTTAGTTTTCTTATTGTATTCCAGATAAGATCATTTTGTCATGATCTAGCCGAGTGGTTTATTTTATTTTCAGCCGCATTCGACATTGTACTCCATAGATATCATAATATATGATTTATGGTCTTTTGTCTAATTTACCATCTGTATGAGAAATATATATGCTGTAAACAATTAATCATACACACACATTAGCATAGTTTCCCAGACTATCCAAGTCAGCAACATTACAACTTTGTGCATGATTCCCGCTAATGGGTGATTTTGGTGCACCATTAGTGTGTATCCAGCCCTTGATTCTGGAGGTCATGGTCACATGGGGCACATGCCTAGAGCCTTAAGACATCAAGAAAATGCCTTAAGACATCATTCATAACTTGAATGAATGTTGCAGGAGAATTACAAAGCCCAAATGGCATAACCATCCATTCATACAAACCTTTCTTTGTTTTGAAAGTTGTCTTCCATGTGTCTCCTTCAATGATCCTACTCTGATGATAACCACTTCTCAAGTCCAACTTAGTGAAATACACAACATATTTCAATTGATCAAGAAAATCATCAATTCAAGGAAGAGGGTAACGATTCTTTACCGTAATCTTGTTCAAGGCTCTAAAATCTACACACATGTGCCACGTACCATCTTTCTTTGGTACTAAAACAATTGGTGACCCACATGGCGATGTGCTTCGCCTGATAACCCCTTTTTCAAGCAACTCTTGGATTTCTTTTTTATTTCTACATTGTCCATGACTGACATCCTATACATGCCAATTTTTGGAAGAGGACAATCTAGATGCAACTGGATCTCATGTTGGATACCACTTTTAGGAGGCAATCCTTTGGGCTCCTCAAACATCTCATCATATGTGTTAACAACCTCCTACAAATCAGATTTTAACTTTGCATCACATCCTTGAAAAAATTTATTTTCAACATTGTCTTTGGGTTTGATCATTAAAAGTACAAAGTTCTCACTAGCGCTAGCCTCCTTATTTATACAAGTCTGGCACGTGTGGAAGTGTCTATTCACTGGCAGGGCCGACTTCTCAATCTGGGTGGTTATAACCACCTTTAATATATTCTTGGGATGACTTCTTATTCTTCCTATTACAATTACATTTTGACCAATCCGCAAAAGGGGATTTGGTCCTTTACAATAGCCGACATGATCAATCTGCAAAGGGGATTGATTCAATGAATAATATATCAAATAATAATCAAAATACACTTTGCAGTTACATTATTTCAACACTCCCCCTTAACAAGAAGGGTATTCTTCAACAACATCAAGCAAGAGAGAGGACTACATCATCAATAACATTAGGAGGACAACATCATCAATATCGTCTTGGAACACTGACTGGTGTATCTATAAATCATCGAAAGTTTTCTCATCAACAGTATCGTCATTCTTAAAGGAATGCAATCATCATCTGCATCAATATGGATTAGTATGATACTAATACATCATCATCACAACACGAGGCCGGCTCATCATCATAATACTAGACTGGCTTTACGTCATAGCTCTCAAGATGGAAGCACAATACTCGTCGTTCTTTATGTCATAGCAACCAAGCTGGAAGCAAGATACATGTCTTGCTTTACATCACAACAATCAAGCTAGAAGCAAGATACTAGACTGTCTTTATGTCATAGCTCTCAAGATGGAAGCACAGTACTAGTCTCATCTCAACGTCTTGTTTTACGTCACAACACTCAAGCTGGAAGCAAGATACTAGACTGGATTTATGTCAAAACTCTCAAGCTGGAAGCACAGTACTAGTCTCATCTCAACGTCTTGCTTTACGTCACAACACTCAAGCTAGAAGCAAGATACTAGACTGGATTTACGTCATAGCTATCAAGCTAGAAGCACAGTGCTAGTCTCATCTCATCTTCTTGCTTTACTTCACACCACTCAAGCTGGAAACAAGATACTATACTAGATTTACGTCACAACTATCAAGTTGGAAGCACAGTGCTAATCTCATCTCATCGTCTTGCTTTACGTCACAACACTCAAGCTGGAAGTAGGATACTAGATTGGATTTACGTCACAACTATCAAGCTGGAATCATAGTACTAGTCATATCACAGCAGCTACTCCCCCTTTCGAGGAAGGTCCTTTCGGACTATACCAAGCTTATCTCGAGTTCATGGTAGACCTATGATAGATTTTCATGGTCAACCTTGAGTTCTGGTAGACCTATGATAGATTTTGATACATATGGTAGCGCCTTGTAGTTGATGTGAGCTAATATTCTATGCCAAAGTTCACATGGATTCTCAATGGTGTGGGTCATGGAAGCTTCTGAGTGACCCTTTAGCTTATACAAGCCACCTTCTTCTTTTCCAATGATGATTGCTTCATTTATGGTTTCTCCTTTAACGCATTCCCTTATGCAACCTTCACTATAGCTTCCTCAGGGTTATTACCTGTGACATGGAGCAAGGTCAACAAAAAACCAAGCAAGAACAATATCCTTTTGATAATATAAAGCAATAGCATGAACAATCATCACAGTAGCTCCTTTAGAGCTATCACTTGTAACTTGTCTGAAGAAAATATTAAAGATAAGGAATACAATACGAAATGAGGTCAGCACTCTCATAGTGTTGTGATCAAACATTCCTCCATGGCAACCTGGAACCAACACAAGAGATTTCTCCTGAAACCTAGAGTCTTGTCCTTGAGTGTGCTGCTACTTTCCTTCCAAGTCTCCTTTATCAAGATGACAAGTGTTTTCTTCAACCTGTCTTTTGTACTAGGATAATATGCTCTCTTGACAGAAGGTTAGGTTAGAGAATAAACTCTATGATCTCTACTTTAATCCATCTAATAATTTGATCATAGCTTCAACATGCAACACTGATCAAGATAATGTCATAACAAATAGATGCATATCAAAATAATCACACTTGGGTTGCATCATTCCTCTGAATGTGTTGGATCTTGAGATCCTTCTGGATCTATGGCAAGAGATCCCTTCTCCTACAAATACTCTTTAAAGTTTAACCATTTAAACATATGTGAGTACATACCTCTAATAGAATTTGCAGGTAGTGGCTCCATCTGGTAGCAACAACAATGATCACCAACTCTTAAAACTTCAAGGGTGACTGCAATTGGTACTATGGCCGATACTTCAACTGTAATTGATATTGCAACTGGTTCTAAGACTGCAACTGCAACTGCAACTTAGGGTTTTATGAGGTGTTATAACCCTAATTTGCACCAGACATGCTTACCTAGCATCAGGCCATCTCAGATTCCTTCTTTGCCAAAGCACTGCTGAACAACTCTTCTTAAAAACACTTTTTATAAAGGCCTACACACCCTACTCTATTATTGCACACATGTACATGCTCGCTGACCCAAAACAGCCCGCGTGTACCTACAAAATCACGAAAAAAGGAAAGTTGTCGATGAAACACACAGCTTTGGGTGAGTTAACTAAAACTTCTGGCAATGCATGGCCATGGGTTCGTCCAAATACCTAGCTTCTTCTAGCCTATAAAATAAGGGTTAGGGGTCCCATTTGGAAGAGGAGAATCGTAGTAAAGAAACTATACCCAATTGTGCATTCCCTTTGTCCCAACCCTTTAGCCTTCCTTGTGAAAAGAGAAAGATAGAGAAAAGAAGTTGGAGGAAAGTTGAAGAGGAGCCTAGGACCAGGTTCATGGAGCAGCGGCTGACTTCATCATTGTAAGTTGATTTGTTGAATTTAATGATAAAGAAATACTTTTCTCGTCCCACCATATGAGGTTTCCATGGTTTATTGCATACTTGTTTATTGAATCTCTAACTCATTAATCTATATATCAAATGCATGTGGAGTTTGTTGTTTGTTTTGTGTGAATGTAAGTCAGCCTTGGGAGGAGAGATGCAATCAAAAAGAGATCAAGCATGAGGAAGGATCTACATCAAACACCTGAAATAAGGTATGCTCACTTGATCTTCTTAACTATGTATTTGCTTAAGAATAATGGGGATTAGGTCTAGGACGAAAGTAGAAAGTAGAAATCTTTAGGTCTTTTCTGCATGCATAACTAAACCCTAAGTGCTAGTCCATAGATGGATTTCCTACTCACAACAAAATTGGTGACCATACTGGGGAGATCTCTAGAGTTCCTGGGGATATTTTTGGGTATTTTTAAGAACTAGTTTCATTTTCCTGTTTTTAAAGTTTCTGCAAAAGTTTGAGCTAACAGAGATTCCAGTCTTCCATACCAGTTATCTCTGTTTCTTTGCTTGACTGTAAATTTTTTTCCAAGACCCACAGAGGTACATGCGGCCTGTATAAGGTCTGCATGTGTGTACCCTCACCCTGAATTCTCACAGCCCGCGTGTACACGCTAGCTGAGGAGGTGACAATTGTGTGTATGATTCCAGAAAATTTCTTTTAAAGAGGTAGTCATCCTCTCCCCTGTCAGAATTAGTCCTTCTCAAGGGTTTTCTGGAACTCTTTCTAGTCTTTGTTTTTTGCATTCTATAGCTTAGGTTTCACCTCGGATTGGTTTTTTCTATGAAGTTTTCCTTGAATTTTTTTATTTTTCTGTTTAAAGTAAGTGTCTGAGTCTTCAAAAGATTCTGGTTCTCAATACCAGTAGTCTATGCCTAGACTGGTTGGCTTGGATTTTTATTTGTTTCAGAGTTTCAGATATACACGCGACCTATATAAGGCCAACATGCATGTACACGCTCTCTGACTTTACACATCTCGCGTGCACACGCTTAATGTGGAATTGTCAACAGTGGGCCTGTGGAGAGATTTTTTGTTGAAGGTAAGGCAGTCATCCTTTCTTTCGACAAGAATTATACCTCTCAGGTTTGGGTCTCTATCATAGTGGTCAGTGACTTAGGTTTGATCACAACAATAGCTTTCTTTTTTCATTTAGAAGTTTTCCTCAAAAAAATTTATGTTATAGGGTTTTTAGACAAGTGTGAGAGTCCAATTTTAATTTACTTGTGTGTGATTTTTTAAAGTGACTCTTTGCGATCTGTGCTTAGGCCAGAAAGTCTTCTTGGTTTTGACTTGCTGATATTTTTCCTTTTTTCTTTGAGAGCATTCAAATAAAAAAAATCTTTTATTACTTTGTTGGTTAAAAAGTGTTGTTTTGCATTAGTAACCAGGGAAAAGTCTTTTCTTTCATAAGTTCTTGACAGTTTACTTAGATCATTAGTAGCTCGTAGTCGAGTGAAATCCTGCTTTGAGTTTTTTGTTCAAAGATCTTAGAAAAAAATTTAAGTTTGAAAAGTTGTTTAAGAGTTAAGTGAAGTAAAGGTTTTTGTTTCCAGCTTTCTGTTTATTTTCCTTTCGTCTTTCAAACATCACTAGTTTCACTTTCATAACCTTTGAATTAAGACAAGCCATAAAAATTAATGCTAAATCTAAAATTCATTAGACTTTTTATGTTTGTAGGGTCAACCAACTAGTTTAGGGTTAGGGCCTTGAATTAGGTTGGAGAGGAAACTCTTCAAGGCCATTAAAATCAAACATTGGAGTCTGAGTTAAGGAGTGTCAAAGTCCAGTATCATGAAAGTTATACAGGACCCCCCTCTAACACAGGGGATAAACACGAGGTTGCATGCGGGAAGGTAGCAGAGATAACCCCTCCAAAGCTGGACCAATCGTAGTGGAGAACACATATAGAGGACTTGTCTTGGGATTCCGTTGATTGCATTTGCCACGGAGCTTCGTGGGTCTCGAATATGTTTGAGGTCCTCAGTTGTCTTTCAGACCACTTGCTTTCGATACCCTTGACAATTTTCGGGCTCGATACCCTGCTCATTGTGGTCTACCCGACTTTCGACTATACCCGCCTGCTGACTATTCGCGCGCTGGCAACCTAGTTGCCTATCTTTTTAGGCACATATACAGGTGACTGCGGGGGTATACCGCGGTACCTAGGATAGACATCGGGCCACACTTTGCAGAGTATACCTAGAGGGTGCTTCTGTGTTCGAGTTTCACTTGCACCAGTAAGTTTCTCTAGTGTTGGTTGTTGTAACTGTTCTTCCAATTAGTTTAGTGTTTGCTTGTTTTATCTTGTAGGGAATTTTTAGTGTGTGTTGTTTTTGAACGAATAGACAGCCCTAGAGTGTCTTTTATCTTCTCACATAGTGGAGGATCATGAGCTCTGTCGATCACGAAGGCTTCTGGGCCTATCACTGGTTACATTGGAGCCACCCTCGCCACCACTAAGGCGAAAGATAGACCAACAAGGGTCTTTTGAAGCGACCGGGTCATAAGAAATTGTGCTCGACCAACATCCGAAGGAAACGACCGTTTTAGACTTTGGAGCGAAAGCTCTTGGTCCACCTGAAACTCCAACCACTAATCTTTTGGCACCCATCATCGTACTAATTCACCCTTACGAGTGCTAGACAGTGTCACACACAGCAATGGAAACAAATGTTGTCACTCCTTGTGGTAATTCTTCAATTCCCACTACGGTTGTCACCACAAGAGAGTTTCCACCTCCTAACCCAATGTCATCGGTCCAAGCCACCATGGTCTCGACCTCCCCTACCTCGCACGGTGGTTCGATCCCATCTATGGCGGCGACCACAATCCATTTTCTACCAAGTGTGACAGGCCCTCCATTCTCATACGGGATGCCTAGCTCAGGTACAAGTCCTATACTTTCCTACTCCACTTCACAGACTTTAGGTTTGGGGTAGGGAGCTTTAATGCTCCTCTACAAGGTCACATGGGGGGAACTTCAGCTCCTTTTAACGCTTTCCCTTATGAGGGAGGTCATATACCTCCTTCATTCCCTTCACTCAGTGGCACGCATCAGCAATCTGTCGGGCCACCTGCACACCATAGTTGATTTGGAGCAGGGAGTCAAGGACCTCCTTCGCATAATATGTCGATAGGTTCAACACCATTTTCTTTGTTCGGTGCATTTGATAACAACGCCTTCTCGTCAGTTTCTTTCTCGACTGGGGGAAACCCCGGTTTCAGACAACCTATTCCTATGCAGGGTATTATTCTTGCGCAGGGGGCAAACCCAGGAACTTCTTCCGCATTAGGGCCTTGGAATTCTTGGCAGGGATCCGTTCCTTCGTCAGGAATGTTGATCTGGGGAAATTATTTCCATAGTCAATGGAACCCCGGACAAGGTACTATTCCTATCCCCACAGGATCGGCATGGGGCAACCCTTCCCAAAGTCCTCCGAATGTAATGCACGCCCATCCATCTATGCCCTATTTTGGAAATTAGCCGATGATGTCTCCTCACACGTAGAATTTGTACATTGTTCATGGCATGTTTTTTACCATAACCCAGGCCAGCAGCTGAACTTTTCCTGGCAACCTGGTGCTAGTCAAACTCCAGGTCCCTTTTTCCCAGGTTATCACCAACAACCCAAACTACCTTCCATGGCAACCTTGCATTTTCCAGACTTGACAAGGTTGTTGAATGACCCTATCTGTCATGATCCGCATTGGCCCCCTATGCTGACGAAGTTTCCTTCAGACATACCAAAGTTTGAAGCCAAGCCGAATGAAGATCCAGGCGATCATGTGACTACCTTCCACCTTTGGTGCTCATCTAACTCATTGAAAGACGACTCCGTGCAGTTGCGATTGTTTCAACATACTCTCATTGCGAGTGTCACAAAATGGTGCATTGAGCTCAACCGCTCAAGATACTCTTCCTTCGGGGAATTGGCAATGGCCTTCCTAAACCATTTCCAATTACCTGTGAGATACGACTCTGACACAGAACTGTTGGCCAATTTCTCACAGAAAAAAGCGGACCATATCTCTAATCACATCCAAGAATGGAGACACCGAAAGAGTTTAATTAAGGTACCAGTCCCACCATAATTCCTACTAGAGTGGTTCCTTAACTCTTTGGTCCCACATTTATCCAAAGACATGCAACATCAGGAGTGTTTTTTGAAGAAGACGCCATCATGAGAGCTCAACAACTTGAGTTCATCTATTCTAAATCTGGTTTATTATACAAGATCTTTCCAGATGCGCCACGCTCAATACTTGATAAAACCAGATAGAGAGCTAGACCACATGTCGATGGTATTGTTGGTTCAACACAAACAAAGCTCGCTGAGAAACTGATGAAGCAGTTGCAGAAATTGTGTATACAACACACATCGGCTAGCCAAACTACTGTTTTGGCTACTCCCCCTACTAAAACATCGGATGTACACACAGTGCAATCGACAAATCCAAAGGCCACCCAGCAGCCTGAAAGAAAGAAAAAACAACAAAAGAAGGGTAAGGGGGATAAGAAACCCACTGATAATGCTGGTGGGGGAAACACTGAGAAACAGAAGGCGAGGTATCCGTGCAACCTGTGTGCGGAGGACCACCCGACCCACCTATGTCCTCGGCTTGCTGAGGCCCAAAATTTTGTGACATAGCAACAACCTGCTGTGTTAACCAATCCATTTCAGCATGGGAAAAACCTAACCCAAGCCTCTACAAGCACGGAAGGGGGCAGTCAAGGACCCTCTCCATCTTCGAACAATCTTGCATTCGCGAATGTATATATGATGAAGGGTGATTATTTTATATCGACTAGAGCGCATGACTACAGTAAACCAAGTACTTCTAAGAAGGGCAAAGAAGCTGAACTGCCATCTCTTCCTCTACAGATTGAGAAGACTTTGGGCAAAACAATGACATGCATCCCAAAAGGCACGTTCAAAAAAGATTCTCACAACCCAAACACAAGGGCCACCCAGAACTATTTTTTGGTGGAGGATTTGTCTCAAACCCCTTATGTGATGTGCTCTTTGGAGGTCCTCCAAAGTTACCCTTCCCAGAGGAAATCTTTGTTAACCACTTTAGGATATACTGAGACTTGTAATCTGGGTACCATCATGCTAGATACAACCGACTTAAAACCTCGTCTACCTTACCATGTAGCATTTTAGATAGTAGTGGCTCACCCCATGAAAATGTTTACTCGATATATTTTCCGCACGGTGGTTGATGATGGTGCCTTGACATGCATTATGTCGTTGGCCTGTTGGAAGGCCATTGGTCAGCCCGTTTTGTCTCCGTCGCCTACTCTTCTCACTGCTTTCGACGGTCGTTCATTTCGACCACATGGTATCATTTCCTCTTTTCCTATGCAATTGGGAGGGAAGACCATGTGCATTGAGGTGGAAGTAGTCGACACGTCCCTCAACTACAATCTCTTGTTAGGAAGGAGTTGGACTTATGCCATGCAAGCAGTGGTTGCTACAGTTTTCTGGGTCTTGTTGTTTCCACATGAGGAACGAATTGTGACCATTGATCAATTGTCTTTCGCCAGACCTGACCCTTCATTGGGGGTGTCCACGGTCCCGATGATTGATAATCCTCAACCAGGCATAGTCAAAGTAGGGGTTGGTTTGTGCCCATCTTTGATGGGTACCTTCGATTACCAGCCCCCTCAAGGCGATGTCAAGTTCATATCTGACCACCATAAGGTTGAGATTTTCCAAGTTTTGTCATTTCGCATGACTTACTTCATCGATCCATGGATACTTCCTTCCCCATCGGCCACGATGGAGGGGATAGGGCACCCAAGCATGTCCATTCCCTTGTCCACAGCTGAAGTAACGTACTCTTTAGTCCAGCAAGCTTCAGCCAACCCAGATCCAACTCCTACACAAGAGTTAGATCCGCTTCTAGAGCCTATTTGGGCTCAAGGTTCTCTCGCTGACACCGATTCATTAGACTTAGTCTTTCCCTCTGAAGAAGCAGTAATTGAAGCAATGACTAGTCCAGACAAACCCTAGGATGATCTTCATCACAGATCATACTCCCTCCCAGAGTTAAGCAGAATCGAGGCCGGAGAATTCACCTTGACTATCACTGGAGATAGGTCTTGTCCTATTAATCCCTTAGCTACACATGAGGTCTATGCTAAGGGTAATATGGAAACCATTGTTGAAACCACATTGATCAATATATCCATAACCCCTGGCATCGTGGAGAATGTTTTCGTCGGAGTTGATTGCTCCCCCAGAGAGATCCAAATCTACACAAATCTATCTAAATAATTTCATGACATTTTTGCCTGGTATTACGAGGAAATGTCAGGCATCAATCCAAAAATAATCGAACATGAAATCACAAATTATCCAGATGCCAAGCCTGTTCGGCAGAAGCTTCATCCAGTTAACCCCAAGAAAGTAGTAGCCATTAAGGTTGAAGTTGAGAAACTGCTAAAAGATGATTTTATCTATCCTATCCATTTGACCCAATGGGTGTCAAACCTCGTGCTAGTCAATAAAAAACAAGGCATGATTTGTGTATGTACAGACTTCCGTGATTTGAACAAGGCATGTCTCGAAGATAATTTTACCACACCATTCATCGACCAGATAATTGATGAATGTGCGGGTTGTAGGGCCTTCTCTTTCATGGATAGCTTTTCGAGATATAACCAAATACAAATCAAACCCGAAGACCAGCACAAAATGGAATTCATCTGTCCATGGGGTACATTCACGTATCGTAAGATGCCTTTTGGTCTCAAAAATGTTGGAGAAACCTTTCAGCGGGCCATGTCTTTTGCTTTCCATGACCTAAAGAATATAGTCGAGGCCTATTTAGATGATTTAGCATCTCAATCTCACAAGAGAACAGATCATCCCACACACCTTTGACTTATCTTTGAGCGTTGTCACCACTTTCAGATTCGCTTGAATCCAAACAAGTGCAGTTTTTGTGTAACATCAGGACGCTTGTTAGGTTTCATAGTATCAACAACAGGGATCATGGTCGATCCTCTCAAGGTTGAGGCAATAATTCAGTTGCCCCCCCCCCATGCACAATCCTTCAACTTCAGAGTCTACAGGGCAAGGAGAACTTTTTTAAGACGTTTCATCGCCAACTATGCCGAGATCACAAAGGGATTTATGCGCTTACTGAAGAAAGGCGTTCCTTTTCATTGGGATGATGTCACTCAATGCTCTTTCGACGAGTTGAAACATGCCCTCATGACTGCCCCTTTGCTTCGGCCACCTAACTATAAAAAAGATTTATTATTATACCTGGTTGCATCATATTCAACCATCGGCATGGTCTTAGTTCAGGAGGATGACTTGTTCTCAGAATATGTGATTTATTACCTAATCCAAGGCCTCGTAGGATCGGAACTCAATTATTCTCATATTGAAAAAATTGCGTTGGCAACAGTTCATGTTGTTCAATGATTCTGTCATTATGTTCTGTTTCGCAAGACCACTGTCATTGCTGTCATGAATCCATTCCAGTACATGTTGACATGACGGGTAATAGGCGGAAATATCAGTAGATGGATAGTCATCCTCCAGGAGTTTGACTTAGATTTCGTTTCAGCGAAACCCAAAAAGTCACTGGTCTTCGCAGAACTTATTTCGGAACTTCCAGTTGAGTCAGGTGATTTTGTGCCCGAAGAGTCACCTATCAAAGGAAATATGTTTTTGATCACCTCTTTGGATCCCTGGTATGGATATATACTTATCTATCTCCAGACTTTGAAGTGCCCCACCTCTGCTTCTCATGATGAGCGTCGATGCATGCACCATCAGGCTAAGAATTATCTCACACTCGATGATACATTGTATCAAAAAGGTGTAGACTGCATCCTGCACTGATGTCTCACTCATGAAGAAGCAGTTATCGTGCTTAACGATTGTCATACCAGAGCATGTGGGGGTCCTTTGTATGGGTTGGCAACAACCCAAAATATTCTACGAGCAGGTTACTTCTGGCCAACACTAATCAAAGATTGTATCGAATAGGTCAAGAAGTGCCACCCATGCCAGATCTTCTCTCAGAAGATGAGGGCACATCCCGCTCCCATGTTTCCTGTCATCAAACTTGATCCATTCACCAAGTGGGGGATTGATTACACTACATGCAAACCTCCTTCAGCAAGGGGGCACTGTTACATCATCGTAGTCGTAGACTACTTCACAAAGTGGGTAGAATCTATGCCAACATTTAAAGATGATGGAGAGACTGCAACTCTCTTTTTATTTAACCAGATAATAGCAAGGTTTGGCGTCCTGAGGGAGATCGTCACTGACCATGGTAGTCACTTTCAAAACCTGATGATGACCGAGTTAACGTCAAATCTTGGGTTACGGCAGGAACATTCGTCACCCTACTACCCCCAAGCAAATGGTCAGGTAGAAGCTGTGAATAAATCTCTCAAGACCATCATACAATAAACGATCAACTCACCCAAGTCAAATTGGCATTTGATGTTATACTCGACATTATGGGCTTACCGAACATCTTTTAAGACTGCAACTAGTTTCTCACCTTTTCAACTCGTTTATGGGCTAGAAGCAGTCTTGCCTATCGAATGTCAGATCTCGTCCCTAAAGTTGGCAGTACAATTATTGCCAGACACTTCTCCACTTGAAGAGAAGTTATTATAGAGCAGCGTCGTGATGCGGCCCTGGCCAATGAGGCTCACAAACATAAAGTCAAGTATCAATATGATAGGTCCTTTCATCCTCGGATTTTCACTGAAGTCAACCTTGTCCTCGTCCATGACCAAGATAAGGACCCCCTAGGGGCAGGAAAATTCAAACCCATGTGGTTCGGACCTTTCATCATAAAAGAGGTTCTAAAAAAGGGAACTTATCGTTTGGTTGACTTTGAAGGGAATTATTTGGCAGAGCCTAAAAATGGACTCTACCTCAAGAAGTATTACTTATAGGCAGGTCACCATGGGTAACTTTTTGTAACATATGTATAGTCTTTGTACTATTACTTTCTAGTTTCTTTTAGTGTTATGGACGTGTTGTTTTTTATGTATCTTTCGTCATTGTGGCAGATGTCAAGTGAATCCGAGGTGTTCATTGGGTACGCAGATGGTGCTAGCTGGCACACTCGGAGGCTTGCCTCCAGAGCTTGGGTAATTTTTTCACCTCGAGGCCAGTTATTATCTTCCGGAGGTATATGCTTAGGTGACACCACAAATAATGTCATTGAGTATAGTGTAGTTATTGAGTTGCTTCGTGACGCCTTGTCATTTGGTATCTCTCATCTCCAGGTCTATCTCGATGCTCAGATGGTTCTGTCTCATTTAAATAGATTCTACCATGTTCATGATCTGACTTTACATCGACAATTCCTTAGGGTAAGTCTCTTAGAATGAAGCTTTGATTATATTACATATTTTCCTGTTCCTAGGAGTTTAAACCAAATTACAGATACTCTAGATAATCAAATTTTAGATTGGCATCTTGCACACATATGAAAGGACATACACATAAACATGTAAATACATTTTTTGCAAAAATGATCCATAAGCCACAAAAAGACATAAAAATCCATATATAACATCATAGTCACCAGAGTACATAGGTGGATGCAAGAACCTCAAAAATATGACCAATAATGAGTCATGGGGCTTATGCCCTCAAAAAATATATACAAGTAGTGCTCTCGGCATGTGAAAAGTCTAACTAAGATCAAGGCCTGTGGGCCCTGTTGTACTGATCAACAGCGTTTGTCAAACGCCAAAAAAATCGGACCCACATCTGTGGTGCCCCCACTACATGAGTCTGCATAGATGGTGGCAGGTCCTCAATCTCTGCCATAGGGACCATGCGAGTGAACGCAATAAAGTTCCGCTCAACTCGTCTCAACACCCTCTCAGCCTCCCCAGCTGGAAGATCTCCTGTTGTTGTTGGTCCCCCTGCGGTGGTAGGTGCGGCCCCTGGCCGAGGACGACACATGTTCCTCGCATAGTCTGTAGGTTGCACTGGTCCCACATCTGCACACAACAAACACATATCCGTCAAATACTCTGGTATAAAAAAAAATGATATATAACAAAAACAACATAAAAATTACATATGTTTCACAAAAAAAAACTAAAAAAAAACAAAGCAATGATGTAAACTTACCCATCTCTCCTCGCTCCTCACCAGGAGGTACTGGTATCTCAGGATCTCTCAAAAAATCAATCCCAGCATAAGGGTAATCCTCGATGACTGGGATCTGTCGCGACAACCACACAAAGAAATCATCGTCAAAGGACTCATTAGTCCTTCCACCACCCTGTCGTGGTAGTAACACTGCCCATCTACAAACTGCAGTAAGAGAGGCATGATGTCCTCGTACCACTATTCAAGAACTGAAGCTTGGGACTCTTTCAAAGAAGAAAGAGAATAGAATGGTCCCAAACCCGAAGTTCCTCTATGTCTGCGACCGACAATCTGTCAACTTCCTCTTCGTGCAATCTAACAATGTTGTGCTCCAGTCAAATATTTGTGCATTTAAGAACTGGACTGCACAGTTCATCTTTGCATGGGACGCCTGATGTAGAGCCACAGAACCAGTAATCTGCCCAATAAGCAACACAATCACCTGCAGCGATAGGTCAGTAATCTTGCTTATGGGCACCTGTGAGCTCGACCGGTCTATACCGGCCTCACAGTAAAGTTCTATCAATTCTTCTATGTTATGCGGCCCCGAAGGAAATGTCTGGAAGTTCACTAGTTCCCCTCTCCTGGAGAGGCCAGTCAAAAAATATATATCCCCTATCGTGGGCACCAGTGACTGCCCCTCTAACATAAATGCCTCTGCATCTAGATTCCAATAATCAACGAAGGCATTCAGTAGCCTAGGTTGTGCCCGCATAAAAGGTCATAAGAAGAACTTGAGCAACCCACATTGCATCAAGGCAGCCACAGCATTGGGGTCTTCCCCAACCAACTCACTAACCTCCTCATGCTCTCTTTCTCTCTAGTGAACATACATCCTGCAAAACACCAAGGTTCGGGAGGGTTAACCCTTGTTTTTTAAACTTTTTTCATTCAATAAGGGGGTCCACGCGGTCTGTAATGTTGACAGTTGTATGTACACGTGTGCAGTGTTTACTCTACCCAAATGTACACACGGCCTGTCCTAAGACAACCCGCGTGGACCTAGGGCCGACCTTTTGAAGGTCGACGCCCCCCCAAAACATGGAACCTAAAGAAAAAATAAAGATTTAAATTGCAAGATAAGAGAGTTTGTACTTACTTGGTCAAGACAGATGATCGTTTCGTCCACTGTAGCTCCCAGAATCACCACTTTTATCAAAGGGGTTTTTTTGGCTCCAGAGTCAATTTCCAAATCAACAATGGTGATAATGAGCTGTCAACTTCTATTTATAGACTTTTTGGCCTCTTTTTGTCACTTTTTTGGCCCCCCTTATCATTTTCTTTAAAACAAAAACCATTTAGTGTGATTTAGGAGTTGCATTGGAGGGGTATGATCGGGTATTGAGACATTTTTTTGGAGTTTTGGGTAACTTTTGACGATCCATGGAAAAATTTCAGATGATCAACGTGAGCATGTAGGTTAGGTTTCTACCGAATTTTGTATCTCGTTGTCTTTTTTCCTTTGCCATAGGATCGATCCCATCAAGTTGCAACACAAAACCATCATTGATGCTTTAGAAGTGTTGTGATTTGGTGGTAGAGCTTACCGGAACATGGATGCCCTAGGTAGATCTTGGTTGCATTATGGTGTCCATGCTGTCTCTGATCACTGTAGGCTCGGGAGTCCTTGTTTCTTTTTCCTGATTATGAGTTTGAGCCTCATTTGCATGATTCTTTTTCACTCTTGACCTCACCCTCGGGACTCCCAAAAGACATAACGAGTATTCTTTTAAGCCCTTTTTAGACCCTCTAAACATGAAAATATCACCGAGCAATCTTGTGGCCTTTCACGCTCGTTAAAATGAAATTTGAAGTCACGTTTGTCCGGCGGTAGTTTACCCCTTTTTCGGTCTGGACGGTCAACTGTACGAACAAAGGTATACTATATGGAACTTCAGTTCTCTAGAAGAGTACTCTCAGGTATCATTTTAACCCTTTTTTGGGCCTGAGGAACTAAATTTACGAAAGAGGAACCCCCACGGAGTCCATAGTTAAGCTCTTTTCAGACTCCATAAAATTGAAAAGATCGTCGAGTGAACTTAATCTTTCACACTCATTAAACTGGCCTAGAAGAACATTCCTAACGGATTCCATAGTTAAGATTTTTTCAGACTCCTTAAAAATGAAAAAATGGCTGAGTGATCTTGTCTTTATCACACTCGTTAAAATGGTTCTGAATAGATGTCTTTTCGGTGCTAGTTTACCCCTTTTTCGAACCGACTAGACTACCTTCTAAAAAGATACCCCAATGAAGTCTCCTTTTACATTTTCTCAAACTCTCTAAATATGAAAAACCGTTGAGCTTACCTTCTATGGGCTCATTAAACTTACATCAAAGGATTTTACCATTGTGTGTTTTGTTTACCGCATTTGCATACCTGCGTCTTTGGTCTAAATGTTGGCTCCATGTTGCTCTCAATTGAACCATCTGAAGCATACCTTATACGCAAGACTTGTATCACTTTGCCTCTGCATCTTAACACCTTTGGCCCTCGGAGAATTTTTCCCGAGTGTCATTGCTCTGAACATTAGTGTTGTCCTTGCGCCTTGAACTTGTATGTTTGTAACACTCGTTCCTCCATTGTAACGTAACATTCTCTTATTCTTTTTTCAAAAACCATTGAAAAAGACAAAAAAAAAAAAAAAATCAAATATGCCCCAAAAAGAGGAAGGGAAAAGTATTTTCTTTATTGGCAGCACAATAAGTCGCCCTTGGATAAAGCACATATGTCCATTTGTTTGTCAAACTCTGGGATTTAATACGGCCTTAGGAATATGTTCTCGCTACATAGAGTTGTGTCCTCCTCCATTTCGTTATTCTTCCAAACATATGAAGTTTTGTGTTGTCTCCTACCTTGTAAACTTAGGATTAATACAATGCTGCCTGAGTCTCATCATTTGTCGTGTTGTTGTCCAAGGCAAGTTTTTACCAAGCCTGAGTTGACCCCTCTGCAGTTTGTTTCTTTCCGTCATACCCGGCCATCCTGAACGTCCAATCAAGTCTTTGTTCGAAATCAATGAAAACTTCAGTCTGATCATCAAGATTCTCTAGTCCATGACCGACGAATCGTCGAAGACCTCAGGGTAGTGAAGTCATACACTCATATTACACTCCTATCTAAGTTTTGAAGATTTTGAATTTGTTGCTCGAGCTCTGAAGACCTCATCTCCAGCCATCAGGCCTTATCATCTTCTAAGAAGATGGATACTCTACATGTATATCTTTTCTATTTCGAGATGTAGCTCCACTGTGTATTGTTTGTGGATACACTTTATATAGTTATATGACATGGACCTACAGTGTATTTGATTGGTATCCATGAGTTTATTCTATCTCGAGCATGGGTATGCCTGCCTCGGTGAGACAATTGTTATTTTTGCAGACGGCGCCTCCCGATTTCTGGTCCCTAGGCTCACTTGTTCGGCACATCAGTAAAGATTGTTAATGTATTTCGGCCATCAGATGCTCTTCTGACCTCACACATTAGGGGCCATCTGTTATAACCCTAATTTTCACTATACATGCTTACCTGGCATCAGGCCATCTCATATTCCTTCTTTGCCAAAGCATTGTTGAACAACTCTTCTTAAAAACACTTTTTATAAAGGCACAGGCACCCTGCTCTATTACTGCATGCATGTACATGCTCGCTGACCGAAAACAGCCCGCGTGTACCTACAAAAGCACGAAAAAAGGAAAGTTGTTGACGAAACACACAGCTTTGGGTGAGTTAACTAAACCTTCTCGCAATGCATGGCCGAGGGTTAATCCAAATACCTAGCTTCTTCTAGCCTATAAAAGAAGGGTTAGGGGTCCCATTTGGAAGAGGAGAATCATAGTAAAGAAACTATACCCAATTGCACATTTCCTTAATCCCGACCCTTTAGCCTTCCTTATGCAAAGAGAAAGATAGAGCAAAGAAGTTGGAGGATAGTTGAAGAGGATCCCAGGACCAGGTTCGTGGAGCAGCAGCAGGCTTCATCGTTGTAAGTTGATTTGTTGAAGTTAATGATAAAGAAATACTTTTCCCGTCCCACCATATGAGGTTTTCATGGTTTATTGCATACTTGTTTATTGAATCTCTAACCCATTAATCTATATATCAAATGTATGTGGATTTTTTTGTTTGTTTTGTGTGAATGCAGGTCAGCCTTGGGAGGAGAGTTACAATCAAAAAGTGATCAAGTGTGAGGAAGGATCTACATCAAACACCTGAAATAAGGTATGCTCACTTGATCTTCTTAACTATGTATTTGCTTAAGAATAATCGGGATTAGGTTTGGGACGACGGTAGGAAGTAGAAATCTTTAGGTCTTTTCTTCATGCATAACTAAACCCTAAGTGCTAGTCCATAGATGGATTTCCCACTCACAACACGAGGAAACCCTAATTTTTCAAACTTCAAATTTTGAAATTCTGATCCAAGGGATAGATGCGCTGAGTTGAGGGAAGTTGGTGCAGTTAGATTTCTAAAAATACAACTTTTACCCCCTCAAACTTGATCTGCGGATTTCTGGACTGGTGCTTCTGGTTTTCTGGTACTTCTGGTATTCTGGTACTCTGGTTTTCTATTTTTCTGGTACTTTGTGAAAACTAGGGTTTCACTTTCCGGGAGATCTAGCCACTGAAAAGTTGCACTGAAGGTGCCAAAATGATCCTTGAAGGAGGGCACACTTTTCTAGATGGTTTTAGGGCTGAAATATGCATGTACGACAACAATGACGTTTTTCACTTTCTCTTGTGAAAGATGCTCTCTTCAGCTTAGCTCTGATACCATGTTAATGTTTAAGCCATTATTATGGTTCTTTGTGTTTCAATAGATAACAACAACATAAGACAAGATCACTAAGAAATACACAATCACAAGAGACACAGCATTTATCCTGGGAAACCCTCTAGGGGAAGAAAACCCAGCAAAACTTCCTTATTATAGATAGCCAATACAATGCCAAGAGATAACTCAAACAAGTACAGAATGTCCTCTCCCAAAGATGTGCCTCTCTCTCTCTCTCTCTCTCTTCTCCAACTGCAGCTCTAAAACTTGTCTCTCAACGAACAAGTGAGTGTGTGTCGAAGTGAGGCACTAGCCTCCTTATTTATACAAGTCTGGCACATGTGGAAGTGTCTCTTCACTGGCAAGGCCGACTTCTCAATCTGGGTGGTTATAACCACCTTTAATATATTATGGGGCCGACTTCTTATTCTGCCTATTACAATTACATTTTGACCAATCCGCAAAAGGGGATTTGGTCCTTTACAATAGCCGACATGATCAATCTGCAAAGGGGATTAATCCAATGAATAATATATCAAATAATAATCAGAATACACTTTGCAGTTACATTATTTCAACACTCTTGAGGATCATTCTTCCCTCTTGCTTCTAAATGAGTTGCATGTACACAAACTTCATCTAGTTTTGTAGGTTTAAACATGAGAATTGTGTGTCTCAAATAACTATGCAATCCTCCAATATATTTGAGTAGAGTATCTTGAGAGGATAAATCTATACCCAAAATCAAAGCTATTTTTCTAAATTCTTGAGTATAGCTTTGCAAATTTTTCCCTTTAGCTTTCCTAAAGTTTTGCCAATCCATAATAGCTTTATGCATGTATGCTAATGGATAAAATTGCCTTTTTACTGCAACAAAAAAATCATTCCAAGAGGATAAAACTTTACCATGTTTCTTCATGTCCTCTTGAGTTTTTTCTTCCCACCAAATGAGTGTTGCACCTTCCAATCTAAGAGAAGCAAGTTGAAACTTGGTTTCATCATCCTAGATTCTTTGTAGCCTGCAATACACTTCAATCTAACGAACCCAATTATCCAATCTCTCAGCATTTACCTCCCCATTGTACATAGGAAATTCAAATTTTATATCAAGCTTAAGCAAAGGGGTTTTACCATGTCCCTTTGGAGAATTTGGAGATGGTTGTGAAAGGGCAGAAGAAGTTGAAGATGGGGGTGAAGGAGGTGGAGTGCCACCATTCCCTCCATCACCTTTTGGAGTCTTGTCATCATTACCTCCATTACCTCTTGGAGGATTTGATCTCTCTCCTTGCAACCTTGCATTCCTCTCTTCATATAAAACTTTCACCATTTGTGTCATATCAAAGAAGACTTTTCTGAAAGTTTCTTCATCTGAAGTGAGGGTTTCATGACTCTCCTCATGAGACATACTTGCTGAATGTATCCTTGAAACTTGAGGTGAATGAACTGTTCTCCTTCTTGAAAGTTGAGAACTTGGCTCCACAAGATTTCCTTCGCCTCTTGTAAGCTTCAACCTTGTAAGCATCAGAAAAACACTTGCAAACAAATCAAACCTTCACCATAACCTCACTCTGATACCAACTTGATTTGAAATTGAAGGCTTGTGCAAATTGCAAGTTAAATTTTATGTCTCTTAGGCAATGGATCAGTTTGCAAGCACATCTTTTTAATGAGTTTTAAAACTTAAAAATGCAGAAATAACAGAGATAACAACCATGAAAGATCACACATAACACAATAAATGATAAAGGATTTCACCCTCACAAATGGGCTACATCTCCTGGTCCAGCTTCCAAGTGGGCCTCTTTCATTAAGTGTCAAAATGTGCAATACAATAATTTACAGTGCTCAAACTACAAAAATAATGGCTCCAATGGCTCTAAAATAGCCAAAAACCCTTGTCTAGCCTCTTCCTACACATGTTTTGGCCAAAAAATGAAGAATTTATGCTTCCTTGAATATTTTCCCTCTCCTACCACCCAACCAGCCTCTCAAATCCTCATCCCCCTGAACCTGGCTCACGCCCGCCCAAACCTAGCTTTGTGCGTGATTCCCACTCATGGGCAATTTTGGTGCACTGTTAGTGCATATCCAATCCATGATTCCGGAGGTCATGGTCACATGGGGCACATGCCCAGAGCCTGGGGCTAACTGCCCACCCCCGTTAGCCGACCCCTTTTCCCACGCTTCTGGCCATGTGGCATTAGTTGTAGGTCGTGTGTCCACGGGATGGGGCTAAGCCCTAACCCATGGTCCCTCCCCTGTGCGCGGTGACCAGGGTTGGGGCTTATGTCCAATCCAAATGTTGATGTGTATTCTGATTTCATTCAAATAAAAAACCAACCATAAAGAGGTTAAGAAACACCGGTAGGCGAGTTGGTAGAATTGCCTGCTCATGTTCGCTCCTGACCAGAGGTCTCGCATTCGATCCCACTCAGATCCACCCTGTCCCAAATTTTGGTGGCCCGTGGGGTGCCACGTGGAATCCCCTGATTGGGCCATGTGGCACCCTGCCATTGGTCCACATCACCAACCAAATGCCTAGTCACCTTCCACGCGTCAGCCCAATCAGCCTTCTACGTTAGTTGTACGGCTTGCCATGTTAGTTGTACAGACTTCCCAATCACCTATTGACTGTGCAATCTGCAAAAGTTTTGTCTACTTGGGAAAACGGTCAGAACGCGATAACTTTTCCATACATACCATGTTTGAGCCCGTTCAAGTTTCATTGGATTCGTGAGGATGCAATCTATGTAATGGTACCATTTTTTTTATCACTTTTAACCACTTTGAATTTTGAGCACTTTTTTTATCCCCTGGATCACTTCCACACTAAACCTAGCAAAAGAGAAGCAGAAATTAATCAAGAAGCTAAATGACAAATCCACCGCACAATACACAGATATTTTACCATAGAAACCCAAATCAAGAAAACCAACATTCCTTGAGAATTCTACTCTCTTGTTGTCTTATTCAATCTGAATAAAAGGTTACATGTCTGACCTTGGTCCACACCTAAGACACAATCGGCATCATACTCTATTTTCCGTGCAAGACCAACCATGTAGTCAATACGGATTACATTTGCATGACCAACAACCTACATCTAAATATTTCTCTAAAGATTGGCTATCCTACGATTCATTGATTAGATTTTACAGCCTTACAACACGACTCTTTATAGGCTTTACCACAGGAAAAACCCTAAAGACTTGGTGCCCAAAAATGGTTATAGATCTATGCAAATCATTGGCTACAAATCCCGTAAATCTTAGGATTCTGTTACAGTCGACTCCAAGTCGTATTACCAATCGGCCTTCATTCAGTCTTCAGTCGGTCGCCACATGTCCGCATGTCAACCTCATGTTGGTTGACCTCTTCGACTTGTTTTCGATGCCTTTACCATGTCGAACTGCCTCGACCTTCTACTTCAAATTTACCCGGTCGACTAACCTCGACCTTCGACTTGTTGTCGATCTACCTCGACTTCGACCTTCAATCGATTCACCTCGACTAGAATTTCACTGCAAATAATATAACAACCCAACACAAACGCTCATTAGGGAAGTGTTCAAAAAGTTACTCTTGCATGTTGTAGAGCTAGTGGTTGTGTGAGACTAAGATTGATAGGAGTTACATGTATGATTTGCTACATGTGTAGATCCTATTTTTTACATTGATAGAATATGTTATTATCTTCATGATTAATCACTGATGACTTCAATCTCGCGTTTTGAATATGGACATGTGTATTACTCAATGCAAGCTAAGATACAACAGACACTTGAGTTATGCGAGACTAAGGTTGAGAGGAGTGACAGGTATGATTTTCATCATATGCAAATTCTATTTGTGACACTAATATAATATCTCATTGTCCTAACGATTTATCACTGATAAAATCCCTTATTATTCTAATCATTGATGAATGACGACTTCAATTTCACATCTTGAATATGGACGTGTGTATCATTCAATGCAAGCTAAAATACAATGAAGACTTGATGGTGGAGTTTTCATTGCTTCAATCTCACATCCTGAATACAAACATATGTATCATTCAATGGAAGTTAAATGTCATGTAGACTTGATAGTGGAGTTTTTATCTCATTGGAGGGTTTTTTCAACTCTAACCATTGTGTCCTCCTCCTTTTTCGTTGTTATATTGTTGTGCATGTTATGCATTTGTGGCATCCTTTCCCAAAATTCCTAGCAAGGAAGTGGGTAGACATGCTTAGAACTATTAAATCATGGCCCTCAAAAGACCATTATACCATAATAACATAAAGATGGTCTTCCATGGAGGCCCAAATTTCATTTAAATGCATGCATAAGGTGTAATAACAAAAAAGTAGTGTAACTAACAAGCATGGATTAACAGATTTCATGGCAACCAAGTGTCATCTTAAAAATTAAACTTTAAAACACACAACATGCACAACCCATATAAATTTTATAACAACAAATAACATGCAATTGTGATTCATACATAGAGATAGAACACTTATCTTTATCCAAAGATGGTACACATATTTAGTTGTGCTCGAACAATTTTCCACCCAACCATAGGCATCCAAGGAAAATGCCACTCCCAAGTCAGGCTATGAGGCCACCAAGGCAAAGTAATTAAAACTCTAGGCTCCCAACTCACTCAACCCATCCCATTGTTCTCATGACTCGATTAACATGCTCACTACAAATAGCTCTAAGCCTCTCATCTAGCCACCAAATAACCATGGCACTCTCTTTTGTTACCCTACTCAATGTAAGGAACATCTTCCCCTTCTCTATTCAATGGTCCCTCAAGGATATTCTTCCCTTCCAATGCTCTTCATAATAGGTAGAAAAAGTCAAATTTGTGAATGATTTCTACCATTGGTTTCGAAGGATAAACTTGGCTCTCAAGCATCCATGAGCAACAATATACAAAGGGTGAAGGCTTCATAACTTGCCCAACATCTATGCTCACCTATAGCCATTTATCTCTCATCTAGGGCTTGCAATTCCCTCCTCTTCAATGTTGATTGCATCCCTTCCAAATTGGTCCATAGGTAATAGTTGACAGGAATAATGGAGAACATAACATGATGAGCTTGGAAGCTTCCATGTGAGAATGGTGATAATGAATGGAATGAATGACCTAAATTCCCGTAAGGTAGGAGAATGATGACAATGAGAGAGTTGAGGGAATGATTGTTGAATTTTTATCTAACAAGAGAATGAAGTACTTTTACATTTCTCCATGATTGTACTCAATCCATACTCCATGACTACTCAATGGAAACTCTCTCACCAACCTTCTACATGTAATCAATGATTGGCTTTCTAAGTCAAAAACCTTCTACATGTAATCATGTAATCAATGATTGGCTTTCTAAGTCAAAGGAGGTGGATAGTTTCATTTAAGACACATGATGGAAAATAGATGATATCTTAAACTGACACTTGGCAATAGAGGATTGCTCTCCCATAGTCCCTCTTTCCTCTTGCCCTCTAGTACTTTTCCCAACCATCTTGAAACATTATATATTATATAACAACACTAATATTTATATTTACATAGTTGAGTTGGCCATGATAAGCTTACTACACCAATGGAACTAAATCAACTAAGCTATTATGGGTTGTGACAGGAGTTCACCGAACGATCAACTGATGAGGAAAATGCGAACGACGAATATACTTCTCTGCATTCAAATGCTCTGGTTTTTAATGCATCCTATCAGAGAGATATTTCATTTTTGTACGTACATGGACATGCAAACGAGAAAAAACTGTAATGAGCAATTACTTTATATATGAGAAACTATTTATGATCATTTTGAAGCCAGATTCAGATTCAAGCCATGGTGATTATAAAGAAAGGTCTGGGTTATACGCATATATATATAGTAAGTTAACAATTTTTCGTCCTGTCACAAGTTCATATACAGCCTGAGTGGGCCTAATGGTTAAGAACATGTGTTTTCTCTTAAGAGGTCACAAGTTCAAACCAAGAGAAAGATAGAGTATGTATACCTCTGTGGACTTTACTAATCAAATCACTGATCAGAGGGGGTCCCTTGTTCCTTCAATAGGTACTGCTGGATGCTCACTACACCATTAGATGGTTTAATCCTTGAACTACTATACATGAATGTTCGCTTAGATAAGGAAGTAGCCCAATGACACTGGCAAACACCTTGGCCAAGACGGGTTGTTAGCCAAATGCGGCTGCTATCTAATCTTAATAATATAATATGTGATAGGTTTGAAGTTAATATAGAACTAGTCTAATTGCACTCATCTATAGCTACATCAAAATTTTGTTTCTAAATAAGAAAAAACAATTTTTACATTCTAGAAGAAAGAATCTGTTTGGAAGAGGTTATGGTTTTTTTTACAGTATTTATCGTGTAATCAGTCTACTACAATAAATATGTCTGCGTCTATGTAAATATTGCGGATTGGTGTTTACATATTATCCTACAGATTCGAGTGCGCGTGAGAAAGAAAGCAGAAAAAAGTCTTATTGTATGGAGCAATCTAAATAGAATATTGCGAGAGGGAGGATAACCATGGGCGAGAGGGAGGATCGAACCCGACTGAGTGTGATGCATGCAAACTAAGTGGAGTTGATGTATGGGGAACATGCATGCAAAGCAGGTGGAAGTTAGATGCAAGACTATCCACTAACCTTCTCCAAATCAGTTCATATATTGAGACACATTACATGTTTGCATGTTTGGGAAGATTCTAAAACCGCCGATCTCATAAAGCTGAGTGTGTGTCTTCAAATAAATAAAATAACAAGGATTTTAATATTAAAATAATTTTATTTTTATTTTCAAAGTTTAGTAATTTTATTTTTATTTTGAATTGTTACTTTCTTTCTAAATTGCTACTATTTAAGCTCTGAAATAGAATAGGAGGATTTAAGGGTGAAATATTGTGTTGTCTCTGACATTCACTGTGAGTGTTTACACGATTGATTGGGCCTTCATTGATTTCGACCTTGACCTGATTTCACTGTAAATGCATTCATGTTATATGCATTCATGTTATAACGTGGTTGCACCTCCTTAAAGGCAGGGGCTTGCTACTTTCTTGTTTTTTATATAATTTTCCACTCTTTTTGAAAAAATTTGAAGTATTTCTTTCACTAAAATTTATAAGGTAATGCTAGACTATGTTCTTGTTTAATCATAAAAAGTTTATAAGATTAGTGTTTATAGGTTCTTTTAAGTTGAAAGTTTCATTTATGTAACAAATTTATGTAACTAATTTAATATAGTTTTTCTTTGCTTTCATTTTTTATATTTATGGAAAAAATGAAAATTATGATTTTAAATTGAATTTAAGAAAAGATACAATTGGATTTTTAGAAGATTTAAGAAGACATGAAAATAATTTGATTCATTAATTTAAAAGAAACAATTGGATTTTTAGAAAATTTAAGAAGACATGACAATAATTTGATTCATTAATTATTTTTAAAAGAAACAATGCACAAAAATTATTATTATGCAAGATACACAAATCCTTATTATGCAAGTTGAATATAGTTTTTCTTTGTTTTCATTTTCTACATTTATGAAAAAAATGAAAATTATGATTTTAAATTGAATTCAAGAAAAGATACAATTGGATTTTTAGAAGATTTAAGAAGACTTAACAATAATTTGATTCATTAATTTAAAAGAAACAATTGGATTCTTAGAAGATTTAAGAAGACATGACAATAATTTGATTCATTAATTTAAAAGAAACAATGCACAAAAATTATTATTATGCAAGATACAAAAATTCTTATTATGCAAGACGGAAAAGGTGATGGTGATTAAATTGCAACTCAATAAGAATCATAAACAATGAGATTACATCAATGACCTATATAACACTCTCAATGCATATCTTGTAAATTTGGCAAAGAATGTCATGTCAAAGAAGCAGTTACTCCCATGCCTAATCACCAAGTAATACTTCAATTCATCACATGACTAAATATAGTCTCAAAAATGTAAAGAAATGACACTGAAGAACTCCAATAGTAGTTGCATTATACACAATGACTCTAAATCCAAATGCAATGGTGTTGCGATAACTCACAATACAAAGCATATAATAAAATGTTTACAACACCTTCCACAAACCTATCTTATGTGTCACCCAATCAAGACTCAAATAAAAAACCACTCATAAATACATGTATATCATGATGATGCTTTCTCCAGTGAGAGTAAATGCAATGATATGGATTAGATGTCCCTATGGCCACACATGCATCTCATTAAATTGCACAAGCAACCAATCTTTGCAATTATTGTATGGTCCATTAAAAGATAATGTTGACTACAAGCCTTGTTTGAATATGTTGTGATATTGTCTAGTGGCCATTTGTTGATGGGCAGATCCATGAAGGCCCGTTACACTTTTTGGCGAGCGCATAGGGAAAAAATCATATTGTCATACCCTCGATCAAGGGCTTGTCCAAGATGCAACAAACCCTCAATCGAGGGTTAAATCGACCCTCATTCTAACTCTTGATCAAGGGTTATATTGACCCTC
>ML798469.1:301427-321063 GCA_009831015.1 Picea engelmannii | reverse complement strand
AAAAAACTTCATTTAGGCCCTCAAAATGGCCCCGGAAGTGAAAACCTGCTAAAAATAGTAAATTGCCAAAATGGCCAGAAAACTGTTTTGAGCCATTTGGAAAAGGTGGGTGGCCCCCAATATCCACCTGGATCATCAATACTTTGTTGCATAGGAGAAAATAGAAATGAGGCGAAGTCATAAGCATCCTCAAGATTTAAAGGCGAGAATGACATGTTTGTAGTAAATGTTGCCAATTGTTCCATGGATTCACATGCCTCGGTCATAAATATTGATGGGTTGGCCGACTCATGTGAGGGGACGTCTATTTTAGTGTTGATTTGTCATGCATGTGAGTCCTGTCGAGGTTTAATTGCAGTTGTTTCTAATTATTTTTCATGTGCATCACATCGGTCTATAGTTATGGTAGTGGCTATGCAATGATATTATGTGTCATGTCGTTTATTAATGTCTTTGACTTGTCTGTCGATCATTTCTTGTCACTATTTTATTATGTTGTCATTTCTTGAGTCGGATTTTTCATAGTCATTTTTTTCACGTGCCAGATCGACTAGCTCCCCTCTGCTAATCTGCGGTCAATACATGAGCCGCCCGACTATTGATTTTGTGCCATCAATTTTTCTGCTGTCGATTTTTCTTGGTCGATAATCTTGGTAATTTCTCCACTGATATGTTGGTTTGTTGTAATCCCCCTTGTGTGACGCATTATCTCTCTTCATCCATGCTCACTTGATTTAAAGTTTCTATGCTCGATTGATGGAGATCTTCCTCATTCGATCGACTATCGCTAATAAGTAATTATCATAAATCTAGGGATGGAGTTGTATGTCATTGTTTCTTTCGTCTTCCTTCTTCTAAAGTTTTATGGTTCGACCAAGGACTTCTTTTTATTTCCATTCTTCTCTTTTCTAGTTTTTCCCCAAAAAATTTGTTGATTGGGACTTCTTTAATACTTGATTTTCATGTAACAACTTTTCATACATGAATTCTTACAGCTGAATTTAGTTTATTATTGTAAAAGGATTTTTAATTAATAAGAAAGTTATTAATTTACATTTTTTGACTTCGACCAGACTATTACATATAATATTTTAGTTTTGATCGATCCCTTTTGGAATCATTTTAATGAGGATTTTTCCAACAAGGCTCATTATTGTTATGTGGTGTATTTCTTTATATGGACTCCATTAATTAATTTTTTAAATGGATGGCCCAACAAAGTTCATAATTGTACAAATCTTGTCAGTCGAATGTCTTATATAATGTATGATCCTAGCCATGTTGTTTCTAATTTTATGGGTTTTATTTTAACTCGAATGTCATATAATAAGACCAGATCTCCATTATTCATTTATTTTTTCTTTAAATTTCGATCATAACAATCCTTTTGTTGTTGCTTCTAAACTTCTTGATGATGTATTGTTATCAACCTTCCTTCTTCAAGTTTCTTCAACTAGTAGAGTCTATCATTCAAACTTCTTCCATGGTCGAAATTGGAAACAAATGCCACCCTATATGAGTTGGCCCAAAAGTGGAGTGGAATCACATCTTCTTGTATGTAGACTAGTTTAAACAATTTTTGTCCAGATGATATCTTATATGCATACCTATATGCCCATTGAACTGCAGAAAATTTATCATCCCACTCATTCTTGTCGATTCCATAGATTTTGGTAAGTCCTTTGTGTAATGTTTTATTGAATGATTCAACAACACCATTTGCTTGAGGATAGTATGAAGTTGTTTTTCTATGGTCAATGAGAAATTTCTTGAGAAGGACTTGGATTGTCTCATTTACAAAGTGTGTCCCTTGATCATTGATTAATGTTATTGGACATCCAAATCTTGTTATTAGACTCTCATAGATTAATTTTGTTGCAATTTCTTTAGTACATTACTCGACTAGCTCTGCCTCTTCCCACTTGGTTACATACTTGATTGCAGTAATAATGTACTTTTCACCTATTCTTTTTTCTCTTTGGGGAAAAGTTTTGACAAATTCGATGGTCCAAATTTCAAATGGTAAAATAGAATTTACCGATTGCAAGGAAATTTAATTTTTCCATAGAGATTGACCCATTATTTGTCAGTTATCACATTTTTTCACTTTCTCCCGACAATATTTGTATAGATTTGGCCACCAAAGACCCTCCTGGAGTATCTTTTAGGAAGTCATGTCGGCTTGGAAGTGACCTCCAGCCAGTCTTGCATGTGCTTCGTCGATTATTCTTTCTCATTTAACCTCTAAGGTGCATCTCCTCAAGACGTTGTCGGGACCCAATTTATATAGATATCCATTCATAATAGTGAATGGTGTTGCTTCTAGAGCTAGGACCTTCTTTTTATTTGCAGGGAGATATGCACGTGCCTTCCCTTCTTCCAAAAAAATTGTTGTTTCTTCAAGATGTTTTGGGGCCGCTTCAATATGGAGTAAATGTGCATCTGAAAGGTCGTATTCTATGTCGATCGGGTCTTCCCCCATATCTAGTCGAGATAGATGGTCAGGACCTACATTCCTTTTGCTTGGTCAGACTATTACGTTGAATTTGAATTCTTGAAATAGCAATAGCCAACGACATATTTTCCCTTGATGCATGGGTTTTTTAACTAGATACTTCAGGGCTTGGTGGTCTGTAAAAAATGCAAACAAGTTCATGAGTAAACAATGTCAAAATTTCTACAGTGCAAAGATCATCGACACAGATTCTCTTTTTGTAGTAAAATAATTTATTTCTACTTTATTTATCTTCTGACTGGCATAAGCATTATAATGGTTGATTGTTTTGTCATATGGTTGTGCAAGAACCGATCCTCCAGCAACACTCAATGTATTGACATGTACATGAAATCTTCTTGACCAATTGGGAAATTTAAGTATAGGGGCTTCGACCAATTTTTCTTTAAGAATTCAAATGACTCTTTGCAGTCTTGGCTCCATTTGAATTCGACTTCTTTCTGAAGTAATTCATCCATTGGAAAAGTAATGTTTGAATAATGGTGTATGAACTTTCTATAATACCCCAGGAAGATTTTTATCTACTTTTGATTGACAAGTGATTTTAAGTCAAGGATGATTTTAATTTTTTCCATATCTACCTTCACACCATCCTTGCATATGACATGTCCTAAGAGGATTCCAATTGGGGTGGAAAAGATACATTTCTTAATATTTAGGGACAATTGAATTTTTTTACATATTTCAAGCATTAACCTAAGCCATTGTATATGGTTTTTAAATAAGTTCTATATGTTCTAGTTGTCGAAATAGATATCCATCATCTTCTAAATGTATTCTTGAAATTCCTTCACCACTATCCTTGAAAATACTACAGGGGAATTCTGTATCCCAAGTGAAATTACCCTATAGGAAACAGAGCCAAATTTGGATATAAATTTTGTCTTTGGTTGGTCTTCTTTGACTATGGGTACTTGGTTGTTTGTAAAGGAATAGAATTCATGTCCCGTGACTTCATTGATTATTTCATCCGCAAATGGAGTGGGGAATAGATCTATCAGTGTCAGTTTATTAAGTCCTCTGAAATCGACATATATTCTTAGCTTTTTAGGGTCGTGCTTCTTTGGGTGTACCATCATGGGACTTTCCCAATCTGATTTGTCGATCGGGTATATAATTATGGTTGCTAACATTCTGTTGATTTATTTCCGGATGATCGACTTGTATTTATATGCTAGTTTATACGGCCATTTTTTAATTGGTTTTGTTCCAAGGATGAGGTCGATTTTCATTTCCCCCATTTCTTGTACAAGCCCTTTATATCTTTATAGTCTCGGGAAAACACATCTCGGTACTCCCTTAGTATGTCAACTATATCATATGTCTGGTTTTTTTACCAGTAATCACCTACGTGTGCCATATTAGGTCGATCATCATTTGATATATTAAATTCCTTTGTCTTTATCTCAACATTCATCCATTCCGGTGGTTTTTCTTCGTCAAGGTGTCGTTCCCCTTCTTTGACTTTAGTGAAACTTTCAGGAAATTTGGGTTATTCTAGATCATCCTTCTCTTCCTTGTTACTTTTAATGTCAACTTTACATAGTTTTGCATGGTTGGGTGATTACTTCTCCACCGAAATATTTGACAAGGAAAACTTGTGTTTTCCATGTCGATTCGTCGAGTAGTTATACTTTCATTATTCTTCATCGAAATAAAGTGGCATGTCGATGTCAATCCTATGTTAACTGTCATTTTACCTTTTTCTTTATGCATGGCTAGTGTCGATTTTTCAAGAAAACTTTTGATTTATTGGGATGCTTCTCTTAAGTGCTCCTCCTCTGGGGTGAATTCAAAATATTTGATAAAATTATCTTTAATGTCATACTAGTTGAGTCTGTGACCACATGCTTCTTCAATTTTATACCATTTTTTTGGTATTTCGCCCAGCGTATTTGGAAACATATGCAGCCATACCTTTTCATCCCTATAGCCTATTAGGTGCCATTTGTTTTCGCAATGGTGAGTGTGTTCCACATGATCATATCTGGTTTTGAAGAGGGGAATGTTGGTTGTTTTATATAGCTTATTCTCTCCAAAGAGTTCTATAAAATAAGTCAACACGGTTGTCCATGTTTGTAGTCTTGGGGAATGTGTTTCCCACCATCTTGCAGCTTGGCCTGTGAAATTTTCCACCAAACTTTGGGTTTTTCCCTGTTCTCCCACATATTTATAAACTCTCCCACATATTTATAAACTTCTTCAATGTGTGTCGATGTTGTGTTTCGTTAGTTATAGCGCAGTGGATTTTTCGTTCGATTGTTGGTCAAGATTAGAGTGGGTGTTTGTCGCAGCCTTTTCGCATATACTATGTGTATTGCTTCGATTGAAAAACATGTTCTTGGACATTTTATTGGAATGGCTCCGATGGACAAGTAGTATTTTAAATGTGCTTCATAATTTTATATCTTCCAATTATATAGAGCCAAGTCAGAGTTGTGTCCGACCGACACGGGATATTCTATTAAAATTTCTCATTGCTCATTTGGTTCAACATAATCTCTATGTTCATTGATTATCTGGTACAAGCATCAAGCTTCTTGATCTTCGTCCCACGGCTCAATCCAAGGTTTCCCTTCTTTACGGTTCAGGGGGATAATTATTTTTTTACAGCTCCCTTTTAGCTTGATTTTATCCCTTTCGAGGGAGATAGTGGCTTTCATTTGTCATCCCCATGGCCAACCGACAAGTGTTTCATATGTGGGAATTCCTTCAACAAATATGATTACCTCATAGTCAACTAGTGTAGGTATACCCATAATTTGTGTTTCCACATTTATGAGTATGCCGATAGGTTCTATTAATATTTGGTTGGAAAGTTTGAGATGGTTCATTGTTGGTGATAATGAAGGTTGTCACAACCGTATCCATGTGTCCCGTGGAAGGATATTTACATGTGATTCGAAATCGATGACTACATGTTCAATCATTACCCTGTTGATCTCCAAGTCGACCTGTGGGTCATAATATTTATGTTTATATGATAGTTGTCTAACATATTTAGATGGTCTTTGTCCCTATTTATGTTCTCTTAGGATGTTAAGCAGGTCTAGCAACTGACCGACTGGGTGATTTTATTTAGGAGTTGTAGAAATTCTTGTACTATATCTTCATTTTGTTTTCCTTTGTTCTGATATTCTTGATTAGTATTTTTAAATAACTTGAGTGATTCCATCATGATCTACTCTTCTTTGTCAGGATTTGGGAATGGGCTAGAGTTCCTTGTTTGTCGATTTTGTGATGGGGTTTTATTAATATCTCATCCTACTCTTGATCTTGTAACAACATGTAGATTCTTTGGGTTTAATAACTCTTGTTTTTGGACTCTATGGCGGAGGTTCATAGTCTTTTTGTTCATTATTTTATCATGTACTATAGAGAAATCCTCAAGTGAGTGATCATCGACACTGCATATGTTGCAAAATTTTAAGTCGACTCAATATTTTATTGGGAATTTGAGGTTGATGTGGTCTTATTTCTAGTAGTTGAAATAGTAAGGTTGACCTTGACCTTAATCGCGACCCTGGAAACCACCTTCACCATAGTAGTCATTTCTTATTCCATAGTCATTATTATTGTCAGTTGCTTCTATATGATAAAAGGTGTGCACATTTTTTTTTCGTGCATTTAATCGACATTCAGATGTTCTATGGTTATGAGATTCACAAATATGGCACCATTTGGTGTTTTTCAAGTTAAGTGGGTAGTCTTGCACACTATGGTCGGTCAGAGCTTCACATATATTGCAATATGTATCATCTTGCACTCGTTGTGCGTCTGTTGCTTATGTCACTTGATCATTGAGACTGCAGGTGTCTTTTGTGTGACCATCTTCACAGCATACAGTACACCAAATCTCATTTCTTCTTAAATTCAAATTTTTGATAGTTTGTTGTAGTTTTTCCTCTTTCCTTTTTTTTGTCGACGGGCCTTCGTCATTTGATTCAACACGTTGTACTTTCTGCAGTGCATATTCACATGTGTTTATCTCATAGTGGTGCAATGGTGTTCAAATTCACTGGAGTAATCCAACTACATACCATTGTACTAGTAAGTTTTGATCTATGGTCGATGGGATTTGGCTGAGGAGGTATTTAAATATTTTTTCATATTAACGAACCAACTCTCCTAGTCTTTGCTTTATCTCTTTAAGTTTCAATGCAGCCAAATGCACAACATCTTGGAATTTGAAGAATGATAGGATTTTTTTCTTTATGTCGTATTTCGACCAATTTTGATTCTATGTATAATTCATAAACCATGTAAGAGTGTGGTGTTGAAGAGCTGCACCAAATTGTGCCATTTTTTATCCTCATCAGTGATCTTTGTTGCATCCTAGAATTTTTCACATATGAACCAATGTATTTTTGGATCCTCATCTCCCTCATAAATGGGAATATGATTGAGTCCCATTGTTGTTTTATTTTTAAGAGCAATAGACTTTTGTGATGTTTGATTTATCGAGATTTTCAACTGGTATGTTGTACTTTTATTTGGTTGTTTTTGTGTCGACTCGTCTATTTCTCGGTCTTATGTCGGATAGTATTCAAGAATTATTTTTTCCTTCTTTGCTTCAATATTTATTTCTTCAGTTTGACAACTTTTATATTTATACTTGACAATACATCATTCCAATGAACATGTCAATTCATGGCTATAATCTACTAAATTATTATGTTCCTTTGATATGATATCTGGTAAGGGGGTCGTCTCCGTGAGATCCTTGATGTGGATGAGCATGTTAATGAATTCATTTATGTTTATTTATGGCACAACTATGAGTGTATCACGTACATTCTTGTGCTCGTCAGTTCTATACCATAGCCTTGTGGACTTTTCTTTGATCTGAAGCCTCTACTAGAGGAATTCTTTGATTCTAGGGCTAGTTACTTGAACAAGAGGAGTGCATATTATAGTTCCAAAGTATTCATAATCCATGCTCTTGGGGGTCACTGCGGCTGCTATTATTTCCATATCTTGTCGATTCTTGTCAAACTCGTACTACTCACACACTCTATCAGGTTGATCCTCATCAACTATTTTTCTATTCGAATTCCAATTGTTCCACATATTATGAATTTCCTATATTTTATTTTTCCTCTTGTCCCACTCCAATTTTTTTATGTCGGTCATTTTCTGGTAATTTTTCTTTCCTCTCGAAGATATTATGCTTCAGTCGCACGAAATATGATATGTTCTTATTTTTCTTACGTCATATCACAAATCAACCAACCCCATATCATCACCCTAACTTACTCGAAGTCAGCGGTGATGACCATATTTATTGGCTCAGAAAGTAGTCTCAGGATTCTTTTGTATCCTTGCACTTTGCTTCCAGAAATTCTTCCCACTTCTCATTTTTTTCTTCCAAGTTACTATTCGATAGTGGTATTCTTAGTTGAGGTTGGCACTCAACAATGTCACTGACTCCTTTGTCGAGCATAAATTTATGGAGCAGTCTTGGGATGGTGCACAAAAATCCTTCGTGCAGGTCGGTGTTGAATTTTTCTTTTACTTTGTTAAGGGAAGTTTGATCCTCAATGGCTTGGTCTGTCATATAATCTTCAACAATTCTTTCAACCCACTCGTGCAAGTTTGTTCGACCTTTGTTTGTAAGCTTGAGTGTTAATTTTTTATCATAAGTCAATTTATGCATTACCGGATTTGTTAATGTACTTGAATATGGATTATGGGATAGCCTCTAGAAATCATTTGTGAGTCTCTAATAAAAATCACGATCTTGCTTCTGTTAGCGTGAGTTTTTTCCTTCTTGCATAATTCTTGATGTAGTTTTCAATTTTTCTCTCCCACCAATCATGTATGTCTTGAAAGGTTATCATCTATGTGATCTTCTGCATGCCCAGGTTCAATACTATGACAATGGAACCATTGTTTTAATCTAGGGAAAAGTGGGGAATGTTACCAATAGTCCATCACATAAGCAAGCAAAGCATCGAGGTTACATACACATATGTAAATACATACACAAAGTAGTGAGAGCCCAAGAAAAAACACTTTATTATATATGTGTCAATACAACACAGAAGAGACACTTTCCTTGATACATGATCATCTATTTATACATACATGTTCAGTTGCAAGGAAGTTTTAACTATTTAACTTCTTGGACCAGTCAGCTTAACGGATAGTTCGATCAACTTGTAATTCTGACTTTGACAGTCGATCGACTAATTCTTAGTCGAATATCGAGTCTAGTCGATAGAGTCAATTATCCCCTTACAACACCCTTCACCATACACCCCTCAATTTTTTCCCTTTGTTGAACAAAACCCTTCAACTTTTTCAAGTTCCTCTCCAAGAAGAACATCCAATAACATGATACCAACTTGGCTAATCCAATCTCATTAAGTATGTGAATTAGAATATGGTCATGTAATCCCATGAAACTTTTGGATAGTTCCTTCTCAAACATACAAAAAATCTTAGTTATCTCTCAACACCACCATGGAATGCTAGCCATGTGAATTTATTTTGATGTAATCCAATGTACAAATACATATATTTAGATATGGAACATCACAAATCCTGGGGGAAGTCATGGTTCACACAATCACACACAAGCAAATGATAACGGCACTACAAAATAAACACATACAAAATTAATTAGCATAATAATGTGGGTGCATATCATAAAACCTACATTTCTAGAAAAGAAGCATTTAATAAAAATACATACCTTTAAAATATTTATATGGTCATGTGATTTCAACCCTAACAAATGTCCTCCTATGGTGAAGCAATGTCATGAATTTGAAACATATAAAGAAGATACCTTCACACCCAATATAACATCCCTTGGCATAGAAAAATCATCTTTCTTGAAAATCCATAGGACATCACCTTCTTTAACAGACCAAGAGGGATCGACCTCTCCTCTACTTACCTTTTTTGTTTAATGTTGATTTTTATCATTTGAAGCAATAATCTCTCTCCTAACAGGCAATGTGTTACTTTTTTCGATGATATATGCCTCCATAACGAAGATGAAACATTTTTTCATATATGCATGGGATTTAATACGTCAGCAATATTAAGATGCTCCCAATATGTAAGCTCATAAAATATAGATGTCATGTTCATTCCAATGGGTATTTTCTCAATGTAGGTGTCGATAAAATCAGGATCATTCAACATAAGTTCCCCATTTGAGTCAAAAAACTCTACAATTTCCTTCTCTTTCTTTGTTTCATATTACCTAAAATATTATATTGATTTCATTATTTTAGATCATATTTTATTTGGTTTACCATTGAAAGTAGATATTTCTCTTAAGGGTGGTCTTCGAGGAGGAATACATTCAAGTAGTTGTACATTGGCTTTCATAGGTATCAGACCACCTAGCCTTTATAGAAGTTCCACAACATTTACATCCATGATATTCTTTCATTACAATACTTGCAATGTTGTTATATACATAACACATTAGCACCAAAGAGGAAAATAGCACCAAACAAGTATGTGAAATAAAAAACCAGATATAAAAAAATCAATCAACATGCTTACTAGAGAAAGCTCCTAGTCTTGGATAATTGTGCATGGTCTATGCACATATGCCATACAACATAAAAGAACTCTCTATTGAGATGGGTCTTGACACATCATATACATGCATACCTTCCCATAAATTTTGCAATCCATTGATCAATGGTTGGAGGTAGATATCCATTCTCTTCACTTGTCTTCTACAAGGAACTATAAGATCTAGCATAAGATGTTCATTCTTCATGGACAACCATGGGGAGATATTTTTATTGATCACTACCACTAGCCAAACATAATAACTAGTGTTTGCAGGGAATATGGGTTAAATCCATATGTAAAAATGCTCAATTGTAGGCTTCATACCTCATCCTTGAATTTATCAAGTCATGTATCCTCTATATGCTTCATCATTATTGAATCCACTAGGATCCAGTTAACTTTTGGCTCACTTATATTTGATCCATGCCACCCCTACAATATGGCTAATTATTTACAACTAAATATCCTTTGAATCCTTAGGATTATAAGAATGTTCCTTAATATCTTATGAGGAGGACCATGTTCCCTATCCTTTTTTATTTATATCTTTGATAGCTATCATGCCCGCATTCTATCCATATCTATTTCTTAGCATATTCACCTGAATATAATCATTCAGACAAGTGTGATATGATACATACTCAACACCCAATTATTTTAGTAGTTTATTTGCCTCTTCATAAATGTTGTGGAGGAATAATCACTTGAAAGTATCCTTTCTTTTAATGCCATGTAATTAGTGAGAAATATAAATGTACATTTTCATTAAGCATGACGTTGATTGTGTGACAAGATTCATTAAAATATAGGGAGCTTAATGGTTAATTACCTAAATAGTTCCAAGAACCATGTGTATGACATATCATACATTGCTTTCAATTTGTACAATAACTTGGTTTTCCCTAGTTGGATAGAAATTGAACCATGTCCAAAGAGAGGGGTGGTGGAAGTAGATTTCAAGATTTTGAAGAAGGTAGCAGATATATGAGCATTGTCCCCAAGATCATCTTGATGGAATTCATATAAAAACATTCCCTCCAATTCATGGGCATCCCATAAGAAATTATCCATACCAACTTCTACATCATTATTTTCATCCCTGACATTTGAATAACCAGTGGTAATATAGACATTTTGAATTGGTTCCTAAGCATGTAATGGGCATTGAATAGATGGTTAATCCAACTTTGACTTGTATGCTTCATCTCCTAGTTATGCTCATTTAGCAGCCTCTACTCGAGTTGAAATTGTAGTGGAGTATAATGGTAGATGATAGACACATTGAACATTGAATCAATTGTATTAGTAAAATCAATGCATTCAATATATTCAGACATTACACCAAGCATTTATTAGAAGCATAGAAAAAACTTCCACTACGCATGCAACAAACCCCTTTAGAAAACAAATGTCGAATTAAGTAATAAATTTACATTAATTCCATTGAAAATACAAATATATAATTAGTCGATTATATTTTTCTTATTCCACAAGGGATTTCCAAAGGTAGTTCTAATGCAAGCAACCTTTGAGGAGTGGTCATACCTCTACAAAAGTTATAGTTTATTAATAACTCATCACTAATAGACAAAATGTATTGCATTTATTTATAAAGAAATATTCATAATTGGAGTATTCCTTAAATGAGAACCTACAGCTACTTATGAACCCTATAATGTTTCCATGAGTGTGTGGACAACCATCAATATACAACAAGTTCTTCCTATTAAAGTATCTGGAAGCATAACCATTCATGCACCTACTATACTTGGAAATGTTATATTTGTATTTAGTAATATCCAAGTTATCAAACCAACAATAAACAAGACCAAAAAATGGCATAAGTGTTACTAACTACTTTGGAGGATCGAACACATATGAAAGGATAAAAAACCCAAGATTTTCAACATTTACTTTAGATTTGGAAATCATGTGATTATTATCACAAAAGGAGAATATGGTCCCAACATCGAGCACAAGCAAGGAAGATGGTCAAGTGCCATATAAAACACGATTATAATAGGATTGGCGTTTACTTTGAATTTGGACATGATGAGAGAAATCTTCACTTCCCTATAACAATTTAACCAAACTTGGTGTGTATTTAGACATTGTTTCTCTTGGCTTGTACAACTTTTTGGACCTTCTAATAGAGATGTTTTGGGTAGTATTGCTATCGTACATTATTTCAACGGAACTCTCAATTGATTCAATGGAAGAATATGGGTTGGTCAATTTTGAACAAAACAAAATTGATTTGACTTCCAACTTTTCAAAAAATGAGCATATGGAAGTGTTTATACATATCTTTTCGATATCGTCTATTGAATCCTTAATAGTAGTTGGAGGTATCAGACTATCAACCCAGGCTAATCTATCATTAACATAACATGATAGTGTGATTCACTAAGTGTTCACCATGGAATGTTTACATATTGAATAGCCACATATTATTGGGGTGTCATAAAAAGAGATATAGTTCATGGATAAGTATCATTGGCCCGAGATGGTTGCTAAAAGATGAGATGTTATAGTTGGTGGGTTAGAGTGGCTCTCCATTTTTATATACCATCTACATGTGGTATATTTCTTTGGATAAGAGCTTGTGACATTTTTGTATTTGTTAAGCTAGTATAATATCATGTGCATTTGAACTCAATCTCAAATTGGGATCCTACAAAATTCAATGCACATTTATTCATATGCACATCCAAAGGTAGTGGATATTTAATTAGATAACCAAAATATAAATATAATATGGACTTAATACAAAGGGAAAGGGGGGACTTGGTGGACTACAATAAATTTGGAATGAGGAATACAAATAATTGGCTATTTGATATTACTAAAAAAATTCCCCTAAAATTGATACAAAAGTGACAATCAATGTGTGTATGCATTCTTAAAAGAAATTTTTCGAAGCGTGTAACATTATAAATTCAAACATATTTTAGAAGGTATTTTTTAAGTAATCAATGTACCTAGTTATATTAGTCACACTGGTGTGGTCATTGAAAAAATATGCAATAGCACATTTAATTTTTTCCTGCACCAAAAATAAACCTCCACAGAAACCTCTTTCATTCTCTATTTAAATAATTCTCATTATTTTACTTTGAAATTTGGAGTAGTTAAAGGAACCAATAATAAAGCTAAGTTTTACGCCAAGTGGATTTGATGAAAACAAGAATTCAATTAACATGATACATGTGTTATGAGATTCAAAGCTTCTGATGGATTGGGCTAATGGTAGTTTCCAAATTTCAAATTTGGTTTTAGGTCCTATAATGGAAAAAACTCTAGAGGTAGCAAGTCAGTATGAAGAAATATACTTTCCTCACATTTACAAGGAATACAATACAAAATCATATCTCCTTTCAAGAGAAGTTATTTATTCGCAAGAAGGTACATTATTTAAGCAATAATTCAAGGAAACTCCTCTTTTTTTGAATTTGTTAAGTCCATTTTTCTATTGGATTTCTATCATGTTTACTTTGATCATATTTTTGTTTAGTTTGGGATAGCTTTGGTGAATGATGTTGTCAAAAATGGATACTAATATCATAATTATGAGGTCCATAGAGGATCTAATTTGATGAAGACTCTAACATGTTGCAGTAGGATATATTGAAGACATTTTAGTAAAATTCCTAAGAGTCAAAAGGCTAGTTAATGTATATTTTGATTTATGTTTTGAAATATCAAATATAAAGATTTTTTTCTTGGAAACAAAAATCCAAAAAATCCTTCGCAAAGAAAAACCTTCACAAAGTACAATTTGTGGAGGTTTACACTTCCTTTTTAGTTGAACTCTATTACTTTAATGCATCTAATTTCTTATAGCACACCTATGCATTTAATACTAAAAGATGGTCTGCAGGCCAAAAAATGTTTAGAAAAAAGACAATGTGTTTTTCATCAAAGTGCCACCAAAGGAAACCAAACATAGAGAGGGATTTTAATTTTGTAAAAGTCAGTTAAACAAAACCCTACTCCATTGTCGTGCCAAAATTTAGACGGGAGAGTTAGATAAGAGACATTTTCCAAGTAAGAGATCAGAGAGGATAGATATTTTAAAGAACATAATTCATAAGGGGTCATCGTGGATCACATACGAATATGCATAGGAGAAATTTTAGGTATATAACTTCATTATCTTGATCTCAACAAATTTTCCCTCGATTTATTCATAAAGTCTCTAAAACTTTGTTTGATCCTATTCATATTTATAGTGCATTTCAACCAAATAGAAGGGTTTCATATTCACCTTATATGTTGCAAACCCTATCTTTTTTGTTGCTTTCCTGTAGTTTTTTATTGCTACAAGCCCTGGCAATATGTGTTTAGTTTCTTTATACTTTTATAATGATATTTTTTTTTAGGGCTCAACATGTTGGTTGATTAGGGAGTTTGTTGGTCTCAACAATGTTTTTATTGTAAATATTATTTTAATGTATTGAGGCCCCTCATTGCTTTGGATCCAAAAACTTGTCCTTTGACATTGTTTTGAAATATTTTCAAGTTATGTGGTGTGCATAGTATGGTATAAATACATTGATGCATTTATAGTATATAGTGTACCACTTTCACAAAAAAATGCTAAGGTTTTGTATAGTTTCCCATTGGGCTATGCATTAGAATTCTTTGCGGATGTAATTGCACCAGTGCATATTACTAATCATAGACATCATTGTGCATTAGTTTTGAAAAGCGCACCACTAGACCTAAAAATATTTTAGAAGCTTGTTACAGTTTTGGAATGAAATTATTTACTTTTTAAAATAAAATATTTCGTACTTTACATATTTCATTATTTAGGGTGTTTTTGATAGAATATGGCTAACAAAAAGTCAAGGAAAAATACATATTGCAACAAGTGTGGGGGAACCATGTCTTAAGAAGAGACAAGTTGCTTGAAGTTTTAATAATAAGTAATATATTTTGAATTATCTATGGATTTAAATGATGTGTCTTGGTTCATTTGTGTCAAGTAGACCAAAAACTTGAAAAAAATCAAGAATATTGTCTGCAATTTGAGTGGAAAAGAGCATCAAAGTTTTATGGAAATGTTGAAACTAAGGAAGGTGGACCAAAAGGTGATCGGCATGAAGTTTTTCTTTAAATTTTTACTAATAATGTACTTCTTAAAAACAATAGCTAACTTGTAATGTAGTTATTGACTTGACAAGAACTATGATCTCAAAACAAGAAATCTAGCCCTAAAAACCCATATTTTTGGGTCAAAAACACCAAAATCAACCCCCGAATCAAGAAGTGGTGATACTAGCAGCACCCTTTTTGGGGGGCTAAAATTACAATTTTTTTTGTAGTCAAGCATATGTATAAAATTTCAAGAGGCACGGAGTGAGTATCATTTTCTAATGGTGACAGATAGAGGGGGGATAACTTCCCCCTCCTTCCACAATTTGGTGGTTGGAAATGGGTCGAACTGAAATCAAGAATCAATGACAAACAATGACTGATAAAATAAAGCGGAGGATGCACATGAATTAGGGGGCACTAGTGGCCCTAGTGAAGCGGTAGTTGTCTCTGAGCGAGAAGATCTAGAAAAAATGAATCCATGATGCACTAGTACATGTATTCCAAAGGCAAAAAAAAATTCTCGAGTATGAGATCACCTCAAAAAAAATAGGTGAGAACATTCATTATATGTAAGATCATGCAATAATAGGAAACTTCATGGGTATTTGGCCAATACAAAAAACTATGATCTAGTGGATCAAAAATTACTAGAAGCCCAAAGGAGACGTGGAATTAAAGTTAGGATCCAAAGGGTTTTTTATGACTATCTTTAATAACTTGGAAGATTTGGATCGGGTGTTTGGAAATGGTCCTTAATTCTTCAACTATGTAGGCCTTTACCTCCATTTTTTGACGGAAAAGTTCAATTTGGAAAAATAAGACTTCACAGCCACCCAGTTTAGATTTGGCTCTATTCTTTGCCTCAATAATTTTGGGATGAGGAGATATTGGAAGGAATTGGCCAAACCCTAGGCTCCTTTATCAAGGTCTCTGAAGCCACAAAACAAGGTCATTACACATCTCACGCTCACATTTTTGTTTATATGAATGTTACTAATCCCCTCCCTAACTCTATTTGTTTGAGCTACCATGATTATGATTGGTATCAAACCATAGACTACGAGCACATTCCCTTCCATAATCATAAATTCCATGAGCATGGCCATATTTTCAAGGATTTCCCCCTCAATGTACCACTCGTTCCCTTGAAATCCCAGTTAGAGATAGACACAAAGGGTTTTGAGAAAGTCTTGAGTAAAAGGAGATTAGGAAAAAATTCAATTCTTCATTCAAACCCTTTAGGGATAAAAACCCACAATCATTATGATATTTTATCTAATGAATCAAAAGAGACCTTAGGAAAACCTAAGCCACTACCCAACGAGTAACAAAAGCAAGATCAAGGAAACCCTGAGGAACTGGAAGAGTATACAAAGAGGCAGAAAATGCATGATGAGTCCATGGTTCACATAGCAAATGAAGATGTGGAAATGACTCTGGAAAACGAACATCCAAGGGACTCAGAATAAGGTGAGAACATGGAGTTGGGAAACCTTGATCTGGAATCTATAATGGTATCATGGGAAAGATAGGACCCAAACTTAATCCTAGAGCAATAATTATAGATCTTGACTAATGCTTTTATTAAAAGTAAAAAAAAAAAATCAAGAATTTTAGGCTAAAGGAAAATTAAATCCATCCTCTTCTTTAGAAGTCAAATCAAGTAGTTTCAATGATAATCCAAAAGCTACTAGAGATGGAAAATAGGTTGGTGAAGCAATAAGAAAATTGTGTAAGAGCTTGGAGAAATGTTGGTGAATTCAGGTAGAATTTCCTTAATGGAAGATAAGTTCCAACCCACCCCCTCCACTACCCAATGAAAATTATTTCTTGGAATATAAGGTGCATGAATGGAAAAATTAAACATAGGCTTCTCAGAAACAAAATCCTCAAGGAACAATCGACAATCGTGATTATTTAGGAAACCAAATGTTCAAGTAAATCAATATCAAATATGGTTGCTTCTAGTTGGAAGGGTTGTCAATCAATGGAAATATATGTGCAAGGGGATATTGGAGGATTATGTCTATTATGGAACCCTTCTAAGATCTCACTCTGTGATTCGTTTCCACTCCAAGAAAAATTATAGCAATATTCCAATTGATTGGATCGACGAAGATAAGATTTCTCACCAATGTATATGGTCCATATACCATAGTTGAAAATATTATCTTTTTTATATCTCTTCAAGTTATCTGTATGGTTCTTGGGGATAGCTACTAGATAGTGGGAGGGTTTTTTAACATGGTCATATCCTTAGAAGAGAAACGACGTGGAATACATCATTTGGACACATACTCTAAATGCTTCAAGGAAACAATTCAGAATTTAAACATGGCTGATTTGGAAACCTCAAGTGGAATGCACACTTGGAACAATAGGAGGGGTGAAGTCCACCAGGTTGTTTCGAGACTAGACCACTTCATCATTTCAAAATCCCTTATGATCATTGGTCTCCAATTGAATGTCACTATTCTACCAAACTCAGGCTTTGATCCCTAGGTAATTATCCATGATCATGATTGGAATGGTAGTCCCAAAAATGACCCATTTCAATGTGAAGCCTTTTGGATTGATCACCCATCATTCCAAGACAATATTTCTAAGTGGTGGAAGGAGGAAGTGGTTGAACCAGGTTTGTTAGTGTTACCCTTCCACCAATGACTTGTTGATCCTCAAATGTGTTAAGTTTTTCATAAACTCTCTCTTGTATATTTCTTTTCTATACTACAAAATTTTCACATTTGTCACGATTTCATGATGCATATTTCATTTAGTTAAAACTTTCATGGCCTCCAAAATACACCATTGTATTCCACCGCCTTCGTTTTGTACCCATACTTAGAAACTTTTCCAAATGTTTCACCATGTGTCTAAGGCATTTTCCTGATTCACTTGTCTATGATCGTGACCCTGCTATCCTGATCCACTTCTTATACTTAGTTAAATTTATTATAATCTATCACGCTCTGCAGAATGTTATGATTATTCTCCACCATATCCTTCATCCCCGCGGACTCATGACATCACGACACTCCATTCCCCTTTCTTAAATATGTGACATTTTAACACTTAGTCTAATTCTGGAATCTTACTGCATCTCACGGTGATATCATAATCATTTACCATATTTTGCCTCGTGATCATGTCACGTCGTCGTGTCTCATTTCACCATTTCATTATTTTGTTGTTCCTCCATCCCAATTCTCCGTCCTGCCACGTTAATCCAGATCCTATATTTTCACTCTCCCCGATGTACATTTAATGAAAATATCACAAAAATAAAAATAAAAATGGGTTAAGTGTTAAAATCCAACATTGATGACGATCTTCTCGAGACAATTCTTCATTAATTCCAAATTTAATTTTTGTTAACGATCCTTTGAATCAAAAGCTTCAACTTATATTATGATAAAAAGGTTTACTTTGGGAACAACAATTTGAAAAGAACTGTACTCTAACTCCTCAACTTGATTAAGCATGACAACCAGAAGAAAGGAATATTTCTACAGAGATACCATAAACTCATTTGGATGAGAAGATCAAAGGTTTCAGTGGTCGAGAGAATACAAGTATTACTACTCATTTCCACTTCTAGAGAGGAGTTCAAACCAGATTTCGACATTAGGAATTACTTTGGCATGATTTGTTCTAGAGGTCTGCGATTTCAAAGAGTTGGTTTCATGGTGCATCAACAAATTCAATAAGAATCAAAGAATAATTTAGTTGTAAGGAGATTCCCCTATTTCTTTAGAACCTTCGGTCTTCAAGAAAATGCTCAGACTACCAAAGCCGACAATGACTTTCAAAGGGGATGAAGCTAAGGATTTTATGAAGGAAAGAAATAGTGGATTGGAGATCCTACGAGAATATCTTGAAGACCCAGCAATGATTATAGAAGACCTATCAAACATCTAGTTTATTTCATTGAAAAATCCCTATCGAGAAATGGCATGGCTATTTGCAAGAGTAGACAAACAATAATATATGGATATTATTCCATGATATGCTTTGTATATTTTGTATTTTTCTATCCATGAGAAAGCAATGTTTGATTGGGAAAAGATTATCTCTAGTGAATTAGCATTTCTATTGTCAAATTTCATAAATAAAAAAAGATTATACATGTCTTCATACTTGATCTTCACCATTACATACTATCATGTTTTTAAAGGTTTGCATTTGGCTAGACAATTCAATTGTAAAATCGACCTTGTTTAAATGTGGTATATGTCTTTATGGAAACAGAAGGCTATGTATCATTTTTATGAAGTTCACAATGCATTTATTTATTCTTTCAAAAAACTTATTTTTGGACCAAACACATCAATATTGTATTTAGAAGCATCATCATTCTTGGATAAGAGAGGAAGCTTTGAATCAATGGAGCATTTTAGTATCATCAGAGTTTATTGTTTCCATGAAAAACCCTCATATTTGTCATATTATGTTTCAGATAAGATATTTGTTATGGAA
>ML798469.1:258473-300950 GCA_009831015.1 Picea engelmannii | reverse complement strand
ACGAAGATTTGTGAAGGAGAGGAGTTCACGACATCCTAACACTTTTCAAAAAGGAGGCCTACCCAAACAAAAATCTCAGTATGCAATTCAAGAAAAAAGGAAATTGTCAATAGATAATTATGATGATGGAGGTGAACAGAACCCTCCTAAGGGAACTCTGGAAAGACCTCACAAACTCCCTATAACTAGAAAAATGAAAAAGAGGAACTAATAAGGAAGGAGGAAGTGAGGTTGTACATGAAGAAGAGATTGTTCTTGAGTATACGGATCTTGATGTGAATATCGAAGACATTGAAATCCCAAATGAAGAACAGAGGATCCAGGAGAGTAGAGAATTCACAGCATAATTGGCCACACATGAGACAATTCTTTTTGAAGAGGAATCATTGACTTACACAGTGCCCTATTTGACAAAAGTTCAAAAAAATGCTTATTGAAAAAATTCATTCAAAAAATAAAAAATCCCAAGGAAAATTGAGCTCATAACTCGATTTCAATGGAGTGTTATGTTTCAGAATTGTACATATTCTTGAAGCTACAGGAGAAGCCCTAAATATGTCAGTTGGAGAAATGGAGAATGAAAATGCCACTCTAATGGACAAAATTAAAGAACTAGAGAGTGATTTAATCCCATGGGGGCTTCACCTTGTTGACCAATATCTTATCACATTCATTTATAAAGATATTTTTTTAATTGTGAAAATTAAAGTTAATATATTTTAGGTATTGGGGGGGGGGGTGTGGGGTATAGAGGGGTTTATAGGTATTGGGAGGTATAAAAAGAGTATCTAGTAAATTTGGGGTTTCTTTAATTGGAAAGATGTATTGGGATGGGGGGTTCAACCAAAGAATTTTTGGAGGTATATATTAATATCTAGTAAAATTAGGGTTATTCTTTAGTATCCCACGAACGAAGGTGATATGTATTAGGTTCTCTGAGTGAATACCTCGTGTTTAATGCCCCCACCTATATTTTCCAGTCCAATTGCTACAAGGTATCCATGTAAGAGTCTTGATGGAACACAAGAATCCAGCTCTAGACTAAGAGGAACATTAAGTCTACTAGTTGTTTTCAAAAGGTATGTTGGAGAAAACATCAAAAAAAAATTGTCATTTATTCTTGAGACATGGGAATTGAAAAATAATATCATTTCCCTAGGTTCAAGAATGACAAATTTCAAAAAATACCTTCAATTTGATCATAAGAATGGCGAGGAATTCTATAAAGGTGTTGTTTCAACCTTTGTTGCAAAAGTATCAAGTGTTAGTGAGCTATGGAGGAAAGAAGAATACTTATCATCCCTTGTCTGAATAAATAAACTCAAGGCATGTTGGATAAAAAGAGTAAAGAGTCTAAAAGAAATGTTTGTTGATTGTGATGCCATAAGTGTTAAAAATGGGGACTTATATTTAAAATTGATTGAATTAGATTTAGCTGGATCAACTGGATATTTCAAGGACCCACATCTAATATTGAATTCAATACTCATGTGAAAAGAGCAATTTGAAGAAAACTTGGACTAAAGACTGCATCAGTTGAGATATTTAACAGCTTGATCGAGTATTCAGAATTAGAAGTGGAAAGTTGGTTGGTTAGTTATGTAAATAAAAATGAAGATATTGAGGATACACTACACCAAATTTCAATGAACTTCATATATTTGAAAATTTCATTATTTGACATAAAGTAAGGAAATAAATAATTGTTGCACCAATGAGAGATTATATTGAGAATTGGTTAAAGAAATCCTTAACTAAAATAATTGAATCAGATCAACAAGAGGTAGTTACAACTGGTCAGGTAATTCCAACGAAAGGAACATGAGCAAGCAGATAATGAGAGAGATACTCCATCATAGTAAGTGAATTAATCACTTTTCATAATTTTCTATATTTTATACTTCTTGTTCAAAAATCATCCAGCTGTGTATTTTCATTTCTTGAGAATCCATAATCGATATATGATCGTCTCATTTTTCTTCTTTCAGGTCCAACCATGTCCTACTTTCTTTTACGGTCCATGGGATCCCAATCCCAGACCATTTGGATGGACGCAATCCTTTTATTTTATTGTAAAACAGACTATTATTTTTTAACTCCCAAGAGAACTACTTTGGGGTGTGACTTTAGTGATTTCTCAAACTCTGAGTTTATGAGCACGAGATTTTTGAAGTCCACATATCACATTCCCTTATGTTTTGAATGAAATACTCTTTTAAAGTTCTATATAATTCTAGACTTGTATATTTCCCTCTTATGAATGTGATCAAATTTTATTACACTATGATGGATGTGACGAATGTCTTGCTTTCAGATTATGGTTTCTTTATTCATGTCTAGTATTATGTACATATATTTATTTAAGCTTTAAAGATTCCTAGTCCTTCTCTCAGGAAAAAAAAAATGAATATTATTTAAACTTGAAAAATATTTTGTATTTTATTTCAAGAAATAAAGATTGGGGTTTATTGTTCAGTATTCCCCTATTTTTCAAGAACATCAAATTAAATCTTTCAGATATTAATCTAGGATTACCACCTCTGTAAAAAAACAGGGGGATATTTTAGTCTCGTGAGGTTGTTGTTTGGATTGTGACCAATATGAACATTAGCATGATTCAAATATCTCAAATCTCATCTCAAGTAGTGGATCAAGGAGGAGTTTGGAGATATTTTCAAAGCCCAAAGAGATTGGACATAAAAAAATGGAGTTGATCCAACAATGGATGATACTTGAAGGAAGGACTTAAGCTCTTATTGATTAGGAAGCTTAGCTTCAAAACCAAATAGAGGAATGTAATAAAAAGAAAGAAATAATATGGAGACAAAAATCCAAAGTGTCTTGGTTGAAGGACAGGGAGAAGAATACCAAATTCTTTCACCGATATATGATTCAACATCGATAACATAATCGAATTTCCACTATAAGGGAAATCCAAGGTAATAAACTTACAACAAATGAAGACATTGAGAAAGAGTTGATACATTACTATGAGTCTCTTCTTTCAAAACCACAACAATATCACAAGGAAGCAATCCAAAAAATCACAAAAACCATTCCCCACATGGTTACTCAAGAGCAGAATGAATCCCTTTCACGAGAAATCACCCTAATATAGGTAGAACAAGTTGTTATGGAAATGGAAAAGGAAAATCTCCAAGTCTTGATGGATTCACCATTGACTTCTTTCAGGCATGTTGGCCAATAATCTAGCAAGATCTATGGGAATTGATTAAGAACTCTCATGAAACTTCTTTTGTCCTTCTTGTGCTCAATGCAACCTTTCTTACTCTCATCCCTAAGGAGGAAAAAGTGGAGGATCTCGATAATTTCTCCTCAATTTAAATTTTGATCTTGCTACTCAAAAGATCTTCATATGGATTATATGAGAGGTTGAAATCTTGTTTTTGAAAATTGGAATTTTCATTTTCGTTTTCAACAGTGTGACTCGAAGAAAATCTTTCCATTCTTTGATTAGACTTTTTTTCCAAATCATTCACTTCATTTTATTGTGTCCATATGAGAGAGGGTGGGTAGGCAACAACATTGAAAACATTTGGGATGACCTTTTCAGCAAATGAAGTTTCCAACACATCCCAACTAGTAATAGTCCCAAGCAATAATGAATAGAACTATTAACAAGCATTCCCATGAAAAGTTTGTTCCAATAATCAACATGTAATATTATCTTCAGTGAGATTGAAAACATCACATGTTCTTTTGAATATAAACAAGTACTTCTTTGCATCCTCTGAAGTATTCCCAAAGAATGTGGAAATTGTTTCAATAAGAATATCAGGCATCCGAAAATTTACTTCTCACGTATTTAAAAGGATTCTATGTAGTTGCATCCTTCTTTGGGTACCTCATCCTTTCGTTACATCTTGTAAATCCATTGATGAGATTGGTGGAGAAGGAAAAGTATCTCCAAAACATGAAATAAATTATTTGGTGGAGCCCCCATGAGGATTTTCTTAATATTCTTGAATCTTTCCAATGGAGTTGCCAGGGATTTTAAGAGTTCTTTCAATGGAATTGTCAGGGAGTTCATCCTCCCAAATATTTGATGGTTCTTGGCTCCCTTTGAGGTCATTCAAATATATATGAACAATCCTTTCATAAACCCCGTGTATCTATAACAAGTAACAGTCTTATTTAATCTTATTTTTGAAACTTTGAACCATGGAGACTCTGGTTCCTCAATCGGATCCGAAACATAGCCTCAAATATCTTGAAAATAAATCATTCCCCAGTATGGTCACCAAAAATTTTGATCTAAAAGATTATTTTACGGTCTTAAGGTAAACCTCACGAGGATACAATCTCCTTGTGTTTTATAGAGGTGGTACTCCTCTTTGGATGAAATGTTGAAAGATTATTTATATGATTATACAATAAATGCAAAGAGTGAATGCTAAAGAGCAAACCCTGAAAGATATTCTAACAAAGATTGTATATACAAATGTAAAACCCTTATGCACAATTATACAAATATGCATCAGATCATTTAAAGAAAAGAAAGGATAAAGTGTGTCAACGGAGATTTGTGTTTAGAAGGTTTTGGAGTCTCCTTTCAACAGACATGTTTCCTTTCTTTTAAGATAAATGACTTTTGTAAGATGAAGTAAAAATGAACAAGTTTTCAAAGAAATTTAAATGATCACTTCATTATAACCCAAAAATTATTTTGATAGGAAATACATTTGAAATCACATTTTTCCAACTCAAGTTTGAGAAATCACTAATGTAATATCCCAAAATAGTTATTTGCAAGAGAAATTAATAACAATATGTCAAGTTCAATAATGCCTGGGACAAGAGAACTGAAATAGCTTCAATAAGGTCTTAATGAAAATTACATGAACTAAAATAAATTGTATATATTTTTAACAAAGAGGGGATTTCGCTCCTTTGAACCTGAAATGTTACAAGATGAATGGATATTTCTAGAGAAAGAACTGCTCAGACCCAAATATTCCTATTTTCCATAAATTCATGGAAGATTTGATCGAAAGAAACAAAAAGGAAGAAGATGTAGAGAGAAAGGTTTTAGCAGACCAATTCAAAAAATCTTATAAAGATAGAATTTTTCTTCTTGCAAAATCTTCACCACTATAGAAACTTTTGACTGCCAACCCCTTGATGGTGTCTTCTCTTTCCTTTTTAAAATCTTCTCTCAATGTTCTTGAAGTAGTTAGGGTTTGTCTTTCTAGAATTTTCCATACTCTTCCCTTTTTAATTAATGCTTTATTGATGTCTCGTTAATCACTTATGTCATTGAAATTTGTGCCTCCAAGTGGGACCCATTTTATCCCTTTATAAAAGACATTTAATAAATTTTCAATTCCAAAACTTGAAGTTGACTGCCTTAAATAAGATTGTGTTTTAATTTTTTGAACATGATAGTTGATTTCTTAACCATGGAAACCACTCTAGAAGTAATATTCATCATCCATACTTTCCAACGAATCTTTCTAAGCATGATTTGGAGTTTTGGATCTCAAGTTATAGCCTCAGGAAGTCGAGGTTCCAAACAAATTTACCAGCAAACCATGAAAACAGAGTGGACTTTTCTTTCAATTTCTAGGAGAATTATGGACAAATTTATCCCTTGATACTTGTTCCATTTTCTTCCTCATCGAATTACATTTCCACGAGGTATGGTTTTCCCAAAATGAGCACCTAGATATTGAGTTATGAACTTCTGAATATCATTGCTCAACAGTCTTCCATCAAATTAGTGGATCAATCCTAGCCCTTCATTAAAATTTTCCCTTTTAAATCCCACATGCATTGTGTTGATGAGGAGTTTAATGTTTATAATAAAAAAATTTATATAGTCTTCATGTGGAATAAAGGAGACTATAGAGACTTTGGTGTAGCTCTTGTGCCTTAGGAAATTTAATGACTTAATAAAATTTTGATAACCTAGTCAGTGTCGCCGTGAACGTCCATGTCATCACCCAGTCACTACCTATTCAACCTATGAATGTATGACACATCATGTCCAATCACCACACAGTCACCTACCATGTGTCACTCATGGGTAGGTCCACATCACTGCTACGTGTCATTAAGGGATGGTCCACCTCACTGTCACGTGTCATTAGGGGATGGATCCATGTCACCGCCACATGTCTGAGTATGTTAGGTCCATGAAAAGGGGGAAGAAACTTAGGATAAGAAATAATATTAAAAAATTAAATGTAGGGTTTGTGGAGTTATGGGAATGCATAGGTAAAGGAGGTAGGTGAGGGGATAAAAAATGGTAAAAATGATTAAGTATGAGGTGAAAAAAGGGGAATGGAGAGTGCATATTAGTGAATGTGGGATTGCGGACCTGAACACATGTGAAAAAAGGTAAATGGGGTAGTAAGTTGTCCCACATCTGTATTTCAATAAAATGACTAAGTATGAAAAAGGTGAAAAGAGAAAAGTTCATTATGGAGGACGCACAAGTAAGAGGTGTAATTTGTAGGTAGCGTAATTGCGGACCTGGGACTTATTCCTACTCCGCATTGTTACTCCCGCATAACTCAAATTTTACTAAGTGTTGGAAGAGTAAAACATGGTAATTGTTGGGGAGGTATATAATGGAATTACGTGAAATATAGAAATAACATGAGTATGGAAAAGAAAAAGGAAACAAGAAAGGAAAAAGGAAAATAAGAAAGAGAAATAGAAAAAGAAAATGGAAAATAAGAAGAATAAGAAAAAATGGGAAAGGGAAAAGAAAATGAAATGGAAAATGATATAATGGAAAAGAAAAATAAAACAAAATGGGAATATGAGCGTGAATGTGCAAATGGCTAAGTAAGGAATGAAAGAGAGAGAAATGGCTAAGTGTGGAATATGGAGACTAGAGTGGAAGATGGAAAAATGGTTAACAATGGAGAGGAGAGTAAGAGAGAGGAGAATCAAGAATGAAAAGTAGAAAAATGGCTAAGTATAAGAGTATTATGGAGAGTAGAGTAAGGAATGACAGGTAGAAAAATGGCTAGGTATGAGAAGTGAAAGGAATAAGAGAGTAGTGAGAAAATGAAAAAATGGCTAAGTATGGAGATGCAGAGGAGATGGAAAGTGTTAAAATGACTAAATATGAGAAGAGAGGAGAAAGGAGAGGGAAATGTAACCTGAAAAAGGAGAGGGGAAAAAGGCAGCAACACTTAGAAAATTGTTCATTCTTCGAAGTTCTTCTTACAATTTCTTCGTCAGACTTATGGACAAAATCATGAGTATATTGGGCATACATACTCATATTTTGATTCCAAAAAATGCATGACAAAGCTAAGACTAAGGGCTACACTATGAACTAATAATAATTCAAAATTTTCTTTCTTTTGATATCAAAAATATTATTTTTCCAAGAGAAATAAGTCTAGTTGATCAAAAAATTTGATCAACAGGATCCTTTCGAGAAAAATCCTATTTTAAAATGTCTCAGGTTGGCTCTCCCAAAATTCATTTGTTGGTAGGTCTGGTTTACAAGAAATAAGAGTGTCTTCAAAGATGAAAGTGTGAGAATTGATAGGGTAGTTATCCAAACTAGATCCCAAGTCACCAAGTCCTTCAATTCTCATAGACTCAAAATCACCTCTCCTCAAATATTGCACTAGCAAGAGAAGGAGTTGTTGGACAAGTTCAGTCTATCAATAAAGGTTTGGTCCCCTTCTAGGCCTCGATCATATTGGCAGCTTCATATACCACCCTTAGATTTTCAGACGTGGCTAACAACCCATAATTCTCATATCATTTGTTTTGATGAAACATCTAAAGGAAACCCCGAGGTGGCAAGTACGTGAGGGATCATTTTTTACCCCAGGGGACATATTGAGGTTAGATATGCATGGAGCTTGGGCAAAGCTACCAATAATCAAGCTAAAGAGTACACCCTTCTCCAAGGAGTCTTTCTGGATAAGGAGAGGTATATTTAGAAGCTCGGCATATTAGAAGATTCAATAAACACAATTAGAGGCATAGTAAAAGGATCCATGTCGAAGTATGCACATATGGGAAACATCATAAGAAAAATTAGGCATGTTCTCACGACCATCCCCCAAGTCACTTTTCAGCATATTCTTCAAGTGAATAATGGTCTGGTTGATTCACAAGACAACTTATCCACACTAACATCAAAAGGGGTTATTAGTGTCAATGAGAGATCATCCCAACTCATAATCCCATAATCAATGTGGATCACATCAGACGTCATGCAGTTTAAATGGGTGGCTTACCTAGGCAGGGTGTTAGACGTCAAGTCACCAACTCATATCTTTCTCACACATGAGATTTTAAGGGGGCATTGGCACTATGTACTTCTTATGCACCCTCTCCACGGTCATGGTGCATAATGCATATGGAGTGCAGTGAATTAGTTAGGATGAAGGTGAAGCAGCTCGTGCATGATGCAGTGGATGAGACAGATTGAGTGTTTGTAGGATTGCCCATCCTGGCTTGTCACCTAATTGACATAATGATATATCGTTGTTGGTAGATTGGGTGTGAAAGCCCTCTATTTTTTCCCCTGAGAAGCTTTTATGTCATAAATTTGAATTCCTAGTTCATTATCTCTCGACTGCCAAGGAAGAACTTGGGTCTGGAAATTCTATTTGATTAGCTCAATTTCACTCAGAATTAAGGGTTGTTAGTTGGGTATGGGGGTCTGCGGTTTTACTATGGGGGGTTTAGCCCAGAGGGTCTTCCTCTGTCCTTCTGAAATGGCGTCACTCCTCTACGTCCTTGGTGGCTGCATCTATATGGAAATTTGGCCACTAACAACGCTTTACTTATTGTCCCTTCAAGTGATTCTACAACATGCCCATGGTAAAGGCTCACTGATCAAAAGGAAATGTCATGAAATCACATCTGGCATCTCGGTTAGTGGATTTGAAGTCTCAGTCTGGGGTCTCTCCTTCTGGTTAGGGCCCCATGTCTTGATGGCTCAACTAGTTTCTTTCATTTTCTTTGAAGACTCCCCCATTGGATGAGGCTAATCTCTTCTCAAATGTCTCATGAAAGGATAGGGATCTGGTGTCCTCTCAGGATTAGGTATATAATACGAAATACCTTTGGCAATCCCTATAGTAACTTCAAATTACAGTCCAAGGCGTGTCCACATAGGTAACATTCATTCTAGAAATTCTCATTCAACACATAACTACCATGAGACAATAACACTTTGAAGTAGATGTAATATGTTCCCAAGTGGAAGAATTGCAAGCCAAAATTACACCAGCACCTCTGGTTATGTAGACAATTTCAACAACTAATAGTTCCTTCCCTTCAATAGAAAGTCCACTCCAAGAACTGAACCTTCCAAATCATGACATGGGAAAAGAAGATATGGAACCTCCTGCTCACTCCAATCCTATTACTTGATGTTTTTTAAAGTTGTTCACTTCCTTGGCATCCTTTTTAGAGTATACACAGTCAAATTTCGTAATGTAAATACTCTTAATGAAGAACAAACTTATTTCAGGATAAATAGGATTAGTTCTATGTAGGATAAGAAATTTTTGCCTTGCCATTGGGCACTTTTTTTATCACTTTGTTAAAATTTGTGAGCTTCGACCGGAACCCTTTTTTTATTAATATAAAATACACCAGTTATTGTTAAAAACAATATTAGTCCCAAAAGTTACCAAATTGATATTTCTTCTAAATAAATAATAATATGATTTTAAGATCATAGACAAGTCAAACACCAAATTGGTGTATGAGACCCCCATGTTTGTGGGACAATGGACCCCCTTCATGCAACGATTTGACTGTTAATATCTATAGAGGTTTACATCCCCTACCCTCCTCTAGACTTGAACTTGTGACCTCTTAGGAGGAAACAAGTGTTCTTAACCATTAGGCATGTTATCCCCTAGCCTAGGGATAACTAAGAAGATCATGTCTCTAGGACCACAAGTCCTAGACATGGAGTACCAAGAGCCAGACGACTTGAGCATGGCCCTGGATGGCCCCTCATTTCTTTAGTGCAGTCCACATATCACTAGCAACAGTATCCATCACACCAGCCTCGTCTTGAAGTAGCAGTGATTATTTCTCCACAAGGTAATGAGTCCCGGTATCATGATATGTATCACTCTGATTTTTGAAGCACTTGAATATGTTGTATTAAATCCTTCTTCATTTCATGACATTTTCTTGTAAATTATGCTATTTGCCCCATTCATACCTAGAAGGGTGACATGGTGTCCTAGTAAGTTGATTTCCCTTTAGGATGGGTTTCTACTAGGTGAACCTATTAAAATTCATCGTTTGTTCCCTCCATACTTACCACTTTCCATTTTTATTCTTTTCATCTCCCCTATCCTTGTTTGGGCATTGGGATTGGCTACACTAGGAAGGGTTGTACCTTACCTCATGGGAAGAAGGGGCTAAAGTCCTAAAGGGTAAAAGGATTTGGAAAGAGTTAAAATCCAATTTGAAACCTTTGAGATGGTTTGCCCAAGGATCCCCAAGAAAGCAGTGAAAATATTCTCAGTAACAAAAGGGGACCCATAAGATAACATAAACACTCAAGGTACTAGTTGATGGATAGGAGGTCTCATCATAAGTTAACCTATTATGACCATGGGCATGTAGTAGTATGACACTACCACCTATTTGGTCACCAAGCCAGGGTAGTCGCTCTTGGTGGCATAGCCAAGAGAAAGGGGCTCTCATCAGGAGTCAGCCTTCTCATTTTCGTGAAATGTTTGTGGATAACGTTGTCACATTTGGTCATCAAGCCAGGACAGTGGCCCTCAACTATTTCCTTGAAGCACAAGAACAAAATATCAAAAGAAATAAAGATAAGAGTAAAAGTTAATGAATGGGCCAGGAAACAATTGCATTTATGACAAGGTGCAGCTCGACCTCCACAAAGGCACCCACGCGTAAGACTCTACATTTCCATGTTATCGCATGCACCCCATGCCCAAATATTTACCTGATGCCACCTCATACACTTACATGACTTGGACTAGATCTCACATGGGAAACACCCCAAACTCAAGAAAGGTTAGCCCAATAGGACACCATGAGACCTTATCCAAACCTAACTTGTCAAATTGCATAATTTCTTTGAGCATTTGTTTGGGTTAAGGGGGGTTTGATGCACATGTTTGGGTAATTTAATTATTGGATGTGATTTACATGTATGATCCCTGTGACTTATGAACCCCCAGAGAGAGTACTTGTTGTTGTTACAGGACCTTTCCCGGTGGATAGGTATGCATGAGGGAATGATTAGCTCAAACATTCATAGGGTTCAAAGCCCACCGATGGATGTTGAGAACCCAGCCAAGGGGCATGACATGGATTGAAAACTTGCACCGGGAGAAAGAAGGATGTTGCCTTTGGAGGCACCTTGGAAGACCTAGACCCAGGGGATCTTTCTCCTCCCACATGGACGTTAGCCCTTAAGGTCCATGGAAGTCATCATGGATACCCTAGACGTCATCCAGAACTGGTCTTGTCATATTGGACGACATTTATGAGGCATTGGCACATGTGGGCATGGTTTCAGGCCTTTGGAGGCCCAAAATTTCACCTTCCCTGCACAATGTTCCATACTTGGGGCTCAACGTCACCCTAGAGGGGAATGACATCACCCATGGAGTCATTCTTAGATGCAAATTAATTTTATTTTGTCCAGATTTAGTTTGTGTAAAAAATTGGCCAGGTCGGCCCAGTAATTATGAACTGAAATTAATTTTAGGTTAAATTTTGTATAAATAAGCAGAAAGTGACATTCATTTTCATCACAACTTGTCCTTGGAGATAAGAGATCTGAAATTTGCGCCCTATTAGGGTTATTGGGTGAAATTGTGAGGCACCACTCTTGTTTAAGGCTTGTATTTGCAACTTGGATCAATTTTTGGATTTTTATGGTGATCTTGCCTGGTATACTCATGATTATTCTTGGTGCAAGTAAGTAGAATCTACATTTCGTCATCTATTGAATGGTTTAAGGAATGGCTTTATTTTCTCATACAAGATTATGAAATTGCATGGTGTGTTTAATGCTTGAAGTAGGAAACTTAAATTTCTACATTATTACTTTTCACTTGACAATCTTTCACTAAATTGATCTAGTAACTAGTGAAACCCTAAAGCCCTAAATTTCTAGCACTCTAGAGATTTGTTGATCCAAATGGATCCAAAAAGGCCAAAAATTCAAAGTTCTCGTATTCAGATGAAACTAGCACCATCGTGTAGTGTTTTTCGTGCCAATTCCAACAGTATATTCTTTTTTGAAAATGGAGTTTGTATGGTGAAGTTATCGCGTTCTGAAGTTTTTCCAAAACATGCAAAAAGTCAAAGTCAATAGGTCAAAGTCAACTGATGATGTCAGTAGTACGGCTGATGACATCAGCATGACATCATATTGACGTTATCATGACACATGGCAACCTCTGAGGATGACATATGTCAGGTGGATTCAGTATTTTTGGGTGTTGATGTGGCGATGACATGGACTATACGAACTGACACGTGGCAGTCAGTACGATGATGTGGAAGTACGAATGATGACGTGGAAGTTGACTGGGTAGGATGACATTGTAGTATGGACACTAACGTGGCAATTGACTAGGAAGGTTGATGTGGTAGTATGGACGTTGATGTGGCAGTATGGACGCTGACGTGGCAGTGGATTCGGTAGGTTGGCGTGGCATTACGGACACTGACGTGGAAGTACAGATGTTGATGTGGCAGTATGAATGTTGACATGGTGGCTGACTAGGAAGGATGATGTGGCGGGCTGATGTGGCTCAGACCAATCAGGAGATGACATGTGGCCCAATCAGAGTGTGCCACGTGGCAGCCAAAATTTGCCCAATGTAGGCTAGGTCGAAATTTTAGGGCCCTGGTCACATGGGGCGCCATATAACTAGGAGCCCAAGATTTTGGGGCTATGCCAGTTGTGCTAAATCTGGCAGATTTGGCCAAATTTGGAGGATTTTACCAAACTTGGGTCTAATTTTAGTGGATTATTGCCTAGAAAATGGGATCTGAGCCCATAAAGAGGGGGAAACTTGGGATTTCGACCCCCAACTCAAATCCTATATAAACCATGTCTTTTTACAGCCATGGAGAAGTTTGGAATAGAAAAATGATGAAGAATTTGTGAAGTTCAATCCATTTTTATGCAGGGAATTCATTGAGGAAGTGAGCTTTAGAGGCCATTTCTGGGAGTTCTACTCCACCTTTTTCAGTACCGTGTGTTGTGTTGAGTTCTTGAGACAAAGTAGAACATTTATGTGTCAGTCAAAGAACAAATTGATGTAATTTTTATACATGTTTTAAGCATTGAAGATTAATAAGAAGCCTGCCACTGAAGACAAAAGGCCCGGAGACGTAGGCAAATTTGTGTCGAACTCTGTTATCAATCTTCGACGTTATGGTTTGTTGTTCTTATAGTCTGTTTTTTTTTATTATTTCTTTATAATGGTTGCATAATTCTTCCATTAAGCATCTTCTTCTTCTCTTTAAATCCTAAACGGTAAAATAACTCATGCATAAACTTAACCATAGTCATTTAAAAGATCATTTTTGGATCAAGTGGTATCAGAGTAGGTTGACAATTAGTTGTTTTAAGTATGCATGATTACTAGGGAAAAGATAAGTCATGGTGAAGGAGAGCTTGTAGAAAGAGATCATGAGATTGGATTAAGAAAGAGGACATCTCAAAGTGAGAAGATGGCATTGGAAGAAGGACTTTCTCAAAATGAAAAAGAGTTTCAAAGAACCTTATTTTCCATGTCGGAGATGGTAAAAGTGTTGTATGATGATTACTTGGAACGGAAGAGGCCTGTTCAAGGGGAATCTTCAAAGAAAGACAAAAGTGAAGAAGGATAGGACCCTCCAAAACCTCTTCCTTCACCTCCTTCATCTCCATATTCTTCTTCTTCAAGTTCAAGTTCCACTTCTAACACTACTTCTTCAAGAAAAAATTCTCATAAACATAAGCCTGATATGTCATTACTTAAACTTGATGTAAAATTTGTTTTGCCTATGTATGATGGCGAAGTTAATGCTGAGAAACTTGATAAGTGGGTTAGACAGATGGAGGTATATTGTAATGTGTAGAAAATAAAAGATGAGGCAACCAAAATTAGATTGGCATCGCTTCATCTTGAAGGCACAACTCTCATCTGGTGGTAAAGTAAGATGCAACATGGAACTCGACAAGTTGGTAAGATTTTTCCATCATGGCATGATTTTATTTTCGCACTTAGAAAACAGTTCTATCCATTGGGATATAAGAAAAAGGATTTAATTGAATAGAAAAGTCTTAAGTTAAGAAAAGGACAATCAGTGCAGGAATATATAGATGAATTTCGTAAGATGGATTTGATGTTAGATTTTCCATTGACTACACAAGAAACTCTTATGAATTTTATAGGAGGTTTTCCTGCTTATATTTGTAATATTGTGTTTATCTTTGGACCTACTAATATTGATGAGGCTTATGTTCAAGCAACGTATATTGAAGCAGGAAAAACTGGAGTTGGTGTATCAGGGGAATCATCTTCAAAGAAAAAAGGAAAAGGAAAAGGGAATGGGAAGAAAGCAAACTCAGCGACGGTGAAGGAAGAGAATCTCTCCTGCAAGCATTGCAAGAAAGAAGGGAATGATGATGAACATGGTTGGAAATTGCACCCAGAGAAGAAACCAAAGTGGTTCAAAGAGAGGAAAGGGAGGCAAAAAGTTGCAGCAGCAGCACATCCAACAGACTTGGGGTTAGATTCAGACGATGAGTCTAAAATCACAGTAGTTGGTTTGTCAGGTAAAATTGGTGATGGTTATGATTCAAGAAGTAAATTGTTTCATATAAGGGTCATAATGAAACATACTACAATTGATACATTGTTAGATAGTGGATCTCAATCTAACTTAATTTCAGAGGAAGTGGTTAAACAATTGGGATTGACAACTAAGTTACACCATAAACCTTACTCACTTAAATGGATAAGCAACAATCATAAATTGCCCATAACAAAGAAATGCATTTTAAGGTTTGAAATTTCATCAAAGTTTGTGGATGAGGTAACATGTGATGTTGTGCCACTAAATGAATGTGGAATGGTCTTGGGTAGCCCTTATTTATATGATCGTAAAGCAATCTTCTTCAGGGAACAGAATCAATATAACTTATTTAAGAAAGGCATTGAATATGTTGTGCATGCTCATCATATTAAAGCAAATCAATCTCTTGTTACAATGGAACAATTAAAGAAGGCAGCTTATGTAAGAAATACACCTATAATTGTACCAAGTAAAGCAGTTGATCTTGAGAATGAACATGAGATGGTTGTAGGATGTGAGTTCAAACATACTTTGCTTCAAGATAAGTTAATGTCATGCAAGCCCGTCAAACATATTGGTTCATTTTCAGTCATATTTCTGATATTATCGTTGCTAATGTTTTCTACATGGATGGTAGTGGATTCAGTAAGATGTGAACGAGTTCAAATGGATAACAATATGATTTTAGTTGTCATGGTTATTATGCAATTGATTATTATGTGATAGGTGCACAGGACAAAGTTTAAAGACAAAGGACAAGTGGGGGAGGCTTATCCCGCACTTGATGTCTGGTTAATATCCTTTTGGAGGACCAAAAGGTCTCAGTGAGGAGGTGTGATCCAAATGGATCCAAAAAGGCCAAAAATTCAAAGTTCTCAGATTCAGACGAAACTAGAGCCATCATGTAGTTCTCATCATGCCAATTCTAGCAGCATATTCTTTTTCAAAAATGGAGTTTGTATGGTGAAGTTATCGCATTCTGAATTTTTTCCAAAATAGGCAAAAACTCAAAGTCAATAGGTCAAAGTCAACTGATGACGTCAATAGTGTGGATGATGACATCAGCATTATGTCATGTTGACATCAACATGGCACATGGCATCCTCTGAGCGTGACACATGTTAGGTGGATTCATCATTTTTGGGTGTTGATGTGGCGATGAAATGGACTGTATGGATTGACACATGGCATTACGGACATTGACTAGATAGGCTAATGTGTCAGTACAGACGTTGACATGGCAGGATGATGTGGAAGTATAGATGCTGACATGGAAACTGATTGTGGTAGGATGACGTGGTAGTATGGGCATTGACATGGCAGTTGATTGGGCAAGGCTGACATGGTTGTACGGACGTTGACGTGGCAACTAACTGAGCAAGATGACATGGCAGTACGGACTCTAACATGGTAGTTGACTATAAAGGCTGACATGGTAGCTGACTAGGCAGGCTGACATGGAAGTACGGATGATGACATGGCGGCTAATTCGGCAAGCTGACGTGGTGGGCTGACATGGCTCAGGCCAATCAGGGGGTAACATGTGGCCCAATCAGAGGGCGTCATATGGCAGCCTGAATTTTCCCAATGTGGGCTAGGTCAAAATTTTAGGGCCCTGGTCACATGGGGTTCCATATGACCAGGGACCCAAGATTTGGGGGTTGTGTCGGTTGTGCTAAATCTGGTGGATTTGGCCAAATTTGGAAGATTTTACCAAATTTGGGCCTGATTTTAGTGTATTTTTGCCTAGTAAATAGGATGTGAGCCTAAAAAGAGTTGAGAAAGAGTGGGAGAGTTGGGATTCCAACCCCCAACTCAAATTCTATATAAACCAGGTATTTTTATAGCCATGGACAAGTTCAAAGCAGTTGAATGATGAAGAATTTTCGAAGTTCAAGTCATTTTTATGCAGGGAAGCCATTGAGGAAGTGAAATTTGGAGGCCATTTCCGGGAGTTATACTCCACCTTTTTCAGCGTTGTTTGTTGCATTGAGTTGTTGAGACAGAGTAGAACATTGTTGTGTCAATCAAAGAAAAAATTGATGTAATTTTGATACATGTTTTAAGAATTGAAGATTAATAAGAAGCCTCCAACTGAAGACAAAGGCCCAGAGACGTACACAAATTTGTGCCGAACTACGTTATCAATATTTGGCGTTATGGTTTGTTTCTCTTATAGTCTATTTTTTGTTTTTATTTCTTTATAATGGATGCATAATTATTTTATTAAGCATCTTCTTCTTCTCTTTAAATCCTAAATGGTAAAATAACTCATGCATAAACTTAACCATAGTCATTTAAAAGATCATTTTCGGATCATTTGCATTTGGTTATTGTTGCATAAGTTCTAAGAGCAAGGCGCTAGGGCCTAGAAGTGCCTACACGCTAGCACTTTGTCTCTTAAGGTCAAAATCTAGGAGGACTTAAGTTGCTACTCCTCCTAGACTTTTTCCCTCTTAGATTTTTGTGTATCATCATTAATTTGCAGCCTTAGAAGGAGCCACCCACATTGACTCCATTTACCCCTAAAAGACACTAGTCTTCAACCCTTGTTTCTTGACAAGAATCATCAAACTTCAAACTCAATCTCTCTACCTAATACCCTACTCACCTAAATTAACTTACTAACCTAGTCTAGGAATAGTAACTACTAAGTTGTTTTTGTTATAATCATTGCTACAACCATCATTTTGCAGCCTATCCAAACTTGTTTGACCACTTAAATCAATCCAGAAATTGTATTAAGGCAAGGTACAATCAACCAAGACTAAAGTGTGCATCAAATTGCCTTTATAAATACTTTTCTAAACATTTTACTACTGTTGTCATTACTTTATTTTGTTATTGCTACAATTATCTTTGGCAACCTGTTAGAGTTTATTTATTGATTGACATATATCTAGAAATTGTATGAGACAAGTGTTATCATTTCAGGACTTCACAATATCTTGTTATATTGTCTATTCAAGTGCATTTTCTGGATGTTATTACAGACGTCATTAATTAATTAATTCTACCATATGTTCATCACTTGCTTCATACATTGATTGGTAGCAGTCATCTCTATAAACTTGAAGTCTTTTTGAAGCATTCATCATCATTTGTTGTTGCCATAACTTTTGTTGTCGTATTGGTAAGGGGCAGGTAAACTTTATTCTCCTTTGCTTCATCCAACAAGACTTAAGTCTGTTTTGAGTGGCCTAGAGAGAGGGGGGGTTTAGCCTTACCTTTCCCCTTTCCTTAAACCCCCTAGGTCTTGGGACATCTCCCTTGGAGTGGATTTATCCTTCTCCTAAAGAGAAAGAGGTACCCTATTGGGGTGACAGTGATAGGACTACCTTTGTGTTATGTCAATCTAAGCCTACTTGCCTTCAAGATTTGGGCAGGTATAGATCTTGCGATAACAAGGCCCACTCAAGTTGTACTTTAATATTTATATTTATATTGCTTTCTTATAAATATTAGTAGATATTTTATTGTGTTTTTCATTCTTTAGGAAGATTAAGAAAAATTGAGTAAATGAATGACATGATATCATAAACATGCCAATAGGGATATCCAAAAAAGTGTACAAGGAGATGGTCAATGAAATGAGATAATTGAATTGTAGGAGGGGTTATCCTAACAACAACATGGATCAAACATTTGTAATGATTGATTTTTTTTTATTTTACTTTTTTTTTGTTTTTTTTATGTGTAATCAGAGAGTTTAAGTTTTTTTTTAGAAGTAAGTCTTATAGACTCCCTTTGGATAAACTACCACACTATGAGGAGCATATCTATGTCGTCAAAGTCACATAAGAGTTTCATCTAGCCTTGTTTGCACCCACTCAAGGGGCTTCAAATCAGGTCTTCACATTAATACAAGCCCAATCACCTTATTGTTTGTTGTTAGACCACACTCTTGTGGGCATTAGAGAGTTTAATTATTGCATGAAATGATAATTAATTGTTTTGTTGTTGTGGAAAAGAAAACAAAATGGAACCCGTGCAACACATAAGACGAGACGACAAGGCAAAAAAGGGTTGATAAAAAATTGTGTAAGTACTTGCCTTTTCCTTACTTAACATTTCATATTTGTTATGATGTTTATATTTTAATTAATTTACAAATGTGCATGTATTTTTCTAACGGGTACTAACATAATAAAAAAAAATGCATTTGAACATTTGATTGACATTGGATTAAGTATGAGTTGTGAATATATCTTAGAGTATCAAGGGGTAATTGAACAATTTGTTAGTTATATTGTTTTACTTCTCTTATTTTATAATTAATGGAACAACAAGAAACTTTTAATTATATCTATGCTCTGTCATGATGTTTGAAACTCACAGGAAACAAAGCATGGACTGGAACCAACAAAAGATTTGATGAGAGACGATGTGAAGAATGGCTTAAAAAGAATGTGCATTATTTATGAATCACACATTACTATGGTACATTTTTCAATTTACGCAATCATGTATATTATACTATAATGTAAATATACTCATTACACTTACTTCTATATTTATAGATGGAACACGAAGAGGCCGAAAAAAACAAGCTAATGAATAAAATATTCCAAATAACCTAATCACAATATCCCCTACAAGTGACAAAGAAACTAGGCATGCAAGTAACTCAAGCAACAATAGCAATGCAAGTGATGAATGATCATTACCAAAATTGAATGTTACAAGTTGTACATTTTGAAATTTTTGTCTAAGAAAATTAGACATTTTCTTTAATGTGGACATATTGTCCCAATTGGATGGCGATATGTTGTTAATAATTGTAACAATTGACATTTTGATTATCGTGGAACATTAGATTTTCCCATTTTGTATGACGAAGTCTTCTTTATTCGTATATAATAAAATAAGTTTCATATTCTATTACAGTCTCTAGTGTTGTAAAATGTTATGTTGCCAATTAAATATATGGATGTTTTACATTATTACACTAAACAATTATGTAAATAATTGGTATATTTGTTTAAATTATACAATACATTAATGCAATGAATGAATTCAAACACTATAATTAAAATATTAAAATTGATATCATTAGACTTAAATGATACAGTTCATATATATATAAGTTTGCATATTGGTGCATTGTATTCATTAGACTTAAATGATGCAGTTCATATGTATTTCTACATTAGTGCATTTAAAGGGTTGTTAAGGGCTAGTTCTTTTGTAATATCCTAGTCTTGGTCCTCTTGAATAATTCATATTTAATTATGTTTAAATGTTTTTGCATTGATATTTTATTACTATGCCCTATTCACACCATGAAGTAGACATGCCATGGTGATTTGAATACTTGTAAATACTATTATTTTGCAGTTAATAAAAGAACTAAGACTAACTAAGCATGAGCACCTAAAGGGTCTATTATACCATGAGAGGGGAAAGGTGAGGGGGTCTAAGGGAATTTTACATGCCTAGAATCCTATGTCTATGTTTCTACTCATCTTGTCATTATTGTAACCTTCACTCTATTAAGCCTAGATTATAATCTAAATTAGAGATAAGAGGAGTGGATGAAACAGACTCCTATATATATCCCATCACCTCTTACATTCTAGGAAATTGTTCCCCGACAACAAGAAGTTGGATTAGAACTCTTACTTGCCATCTTTCTCTCATGCAAAAAAAGGGAAATTTGAATGGGAAGGGAGAGCTTATTTTTGGAGAAGAGAAAAGAGAGGAAAAAAGAGTTTTTGATTAGAAAAAATAAGGTTTCCACACTATGGGATGGAGCAACCATGAAAGAAATCCATTAGAACCTTGAGAAGAGCCAAGAACTAAAAAAAAAATTGTTGGAGTTAATAGACATTATCTTGGACCTTTCTATGCCCACATTGAAGAGCACTAGAGGGGAGGGAATTCTAAGGTATTGTTGAGTAGAGAAGGAAGATTTCTCTTTGTCTTGTGTGGGGCATGTATTATGGGTACCAAATAACTATTGTGTTTATGAAAACTCAACATTGGGATACTTGGTTAGTTTTCTTCTTGATCTTGAGATGGAGAAACTATGCTAATAATTATGCATTGTTCGTATTCACCCTTATGGTATCATAGCCTGGCTGGGGGGTGGTATCCACAAAGGACTATCTACAGTTGGGTAGAAAATTGCTCAGTATTAGTGTTAGAAAAATATTCCCCTGCGGACAGGTGAACTTTCCCTTGGATTACGGACCTCTCTACCAAGACAAAAAATTAGATTTGGACACTACCATTCCTATAGATTCATTTTGTCCATCGAAAAAGAGAGAAGGAGGGGAAGTATGATGTACCTCATTTATGATGTTTGTCCTAGCTTCTTCAATCTATGAGCTCCAATTAGTACCTACAATGGAAAGTAAGAAACAAACGAGTATCTCCTACTCTAATGGATTAGACAAAATCAATTTACCTATGCAGATTAAGGCAACCATAGACAAGCACTTGTAAACACATACTTGAAGGAAATAGACCAAGTATATTAATGAGAAATTAAAAGGGAAACTTACAATCTTCATATGATGTTGCATCAGCCTCTCCAAGTCCTCCTCTTCCAACCCTCGCTCAAAAGATCCACAATCAAAATAACAATGATTTGTTGATTTCTCCTCCTTTTCACCATGGAAATGCCTCCATTTATAGCATTTTAGAGGCTCAACCACCTTGAGTATATTTTGAATTGGTTGAGGATATGGCTCCATTAGTTGTGATATCTTCATTAGGTGCAACCCTGGTGTCATATTTGAGCCAAACTAACCCAACCCATCCATAGTTGTCTTTAGAGGAAAGTGGGATCTCCTCCAAGATTCCCTCAACCAACTCAATGCTCCCTTAAAGTGGACAACATAGCATTGTAGTGCCCCCTTAAGATGGACAAGGAGTGCTATTGCTCCCTATGTATGAGTAGGGGAGCATTGATCTTCCAAAATGTCACCAAGATGAGTAATTCCCTAGGTAAAATACTTGTTTTGACTATCAGATGATGGGGCTTCTTCTTCTAACATGTTTTAGGGGTTGTAGCAAGTGTTTTTATGGTGTCGTTCGAGATGCGACACTTAGGAAAAGTGAATGCGAAACTTGTGACACTTATAACACTTACAAAAATGAAAGTGAAACACTTATGACACTGTCTAAGTGAGGAATTTTGAAGTGTAACAGATTCCCCCCCAAAGTGTGAAGTCGGAAGAGGAATGTTGATGGCCGAAGCACTTTGTAGATTATTCAAAGAAAGGGTGTTGGAGTGGGAGAAACTTGAAGAAGATGCAAACAATCATCAAATAGTATTAATATATGTTCCATTTATGAGGCAAGCATCCCTATGCTCGAAATACTAGATGACTCAAAGCACAACCACTAACCAATACACTAATATCCATGAAAACACTGACTAAGGATATGGCCACCATAGATGCAATGTGGATCCATACCTCCATGACATGAATTGATTGCAGCCATGAAATATACATAGTGGAGCTACAAGATGATAAAACATGGCCACGGATCAATAAACGTGGATCTATGTGACAATATATATATCAGCATGCTCAAATGATGGCATTCGCAACCTAAGAAAAGCATATAACAGAGTGAACACTCAACCTAGGGTCTTCGTCCCAATCCTGATGTGGTATGAATCTGGCCATGTGAATAGATGATTTGATGTAGAACATGGTAGAAACCACTTGATTACCAATCATTTAGGTAAACAATTAACAAGTGCGATGGAAATCACTAATGATGTCAATGACTCCCAAGGTACCCTAGTACATTCCAGCGAATGTGAATAAATGAGTTGAGGTCGAACATCTGTGGAATCATTTGATCAGAGGTCAATGATGTAAACTTATTTTCGAAAGCGAGGAGGCCTACCATTGAGGCATGCGGATCCCAAGGTATTAATTGGTTTCTAAGTCTAATTCTCAGATGATGTGTTGAAGTCGACGGGAAAAGACTCTTCAAAGGAGGGCCTTGATGTATCCCTCATCATTGACATGAAACTAACACAGGAAAGTAATGTAAGATGGTGAATCGAATGAGTATGAAATGACATAGGAAATGGAAACTGGAAATACTGCAGATGGATGGTTTGAAGTGAAACTTCCCTTGAACATGATGAGGCACGACAACTGACTTGGAAACATTGACTCGATGAGTACCAAGAATGTAATGTGACAGAAATAAGAGCACTCTTCGACTAGATGAAAAAGTATGGTGACACATGGAATTGGTATGACTTGGAGAACAACCAGATTACTCAACTGTAAAATGAGACACAAACATGTGCCATGTTCAAGGGTGACAATATCCATCATAAAGGATTCCCAAAAACTTGACCCACTTCCTTTAACTTTTTCCCCACTCAGATAGATGAGTACCCTTTTCTTTTTTAACGAGCTTGAGGAGGATAACAAATGCTCGGTATAGCTCATCCTTCAGATGAGTCCCTCGATATATGTTTAACGAACTAGAGGAAGGAAGGGTTCGGTCCCAGATGGGTCGTGGAGATTGGACTCACATAGGTCCTTCGATGCATAGTTTTACTAACCCAAAGAAGGCAAACTCGGTGGTTTTTCACATTTAGAGAGTCTGAAAAGAACTTAAAGGCAACTCCATGGATGACTTTTTGTAAGTTTAGTGTCCCAAGCCCGAAAAAGTGTAAAACAATATAGGGGAGAACTCTTCTAATCATGCTTCATTAGAGTGTTCCTTTTTTGTAATTAGTCTCACGAGGCCGAAAAAGAGATAAACTACCACTCGAAAAACTCCCTTTCAAACCTTTTAATGAGTGTGAAAGGAAGCAAGATCACTCGACAATATTTTCATGTTTAGAGAGTTTGAAAAGAGCTTAAAGGAAACTCCAAGGGGTTCCTTTTTTGTTAACATTTACGAGTCCAAAAAAGTGATAAAAGTATAATCGGTCACATTCTCATGTATTTACAAGCATGATAAAGAACAAAGACTAAGCTCATAATTAGTTTCATTTTTACACAAGCTTGAAACAAAATTAAACTATGCTTGTAATTTCCCAACGTAATTTCCAAAGGTTTTGAAGGATGCCCATGGGTGTTTGGTACTCTGCCCCCATCTTGAGAAGCTAGCGAATTAACTCTATAATAATAATCAAAGGCTGGAGACATGTCCCCCCAGCTTCGTTTCATTCGTCGGCGCTTATATTGTCACCAATTTCTGTATTGGATGGAGGGAAAAGGCCAATTGACAAAGGCAGATGAGACCTAGTTAAAGACTCGACTCAAGGGGAGAGGCGATTGTTTCATTTTTTAACAAGCTTGATACATGAAAAGAACTATTCTCATAAACCCAGGTTCAATCCCCAGTTGTTTGTTTCATTTTTTTAACGAGCTTGCTACAAAGAGGAAAACTATGCTCGTAGCTTATGTTTCATTTTTTTAACGAGCTTACCACAAAGAAGAAAAATTATGCTCGTAGCTTCTTCTTGATCATGGCTTCCAAGAGGAAAATTATTTGGAAGGGATACATGTCAAGGGACAAACTTCAGCCATGGATTCCAAGAGATCTTCGCTAGATGGTAGAAAAATTCTCCAGAAGGAATACATGTCGACAACCTTGATAAGGGTAGGGAGATCTAGTTCTAAAATCCCCATCGAATGGATGACCATGTCAACTACTCGATCTAAGTCAAGAGAACGGATAGATTCTCTCTCGTTTGAAGTTGAGTGCATGGGACATGTCATTACATAATTGACCTGTGGCAGGGCGGACATCGCTAGCATGTACAGACAGTTCAGATAAGGTGGATGGTTGAACATCAGATGAGGGTTAATGAATGAAATTTGGTCGATCGTTACTATGTTTCCGTTGTGAGGGAAACATATCACTCTAAAGAGAGTGGACACAAAATCTCGCATAACATAGACATAGTCTCTCCCGAGGAGCAAGTTAAAATCCAAGGGGTCGTGAACTACCATCACATCGACGTAGACCATTTTTTCTCCCAAAGTAATCAAAAAATAAGGAAGGATCCCTAAAGGTTGACTAACTCTTCTATCAAAGGTCAACATATTTTGAGTCGTGGGCACAAGCTTCGGGTTACCAAAAGATTTCCAAGCATTCGCAGATAAGACGCTGACAAAAGTACCTTCGTCTATTATAGTGCTAAGAATATTCCTATCACAAACCTGCACGATGATTTGAAAAATCACATAAGAAGGAAGACATGGTTCTGTCAAATGATTCCAATCAATAGAAATCATATGAGTGCTTGAAGGGGGTGCCATCAGGATGGGCGAAGAGCCCCCTTGTTCGGGTGAATCAATATTAACAAGGTAGACTTAAGCGACATCCTCACTTTTTGAATGAGGAGTGGGATGGACCGATGATGTACTCAGAGTGACCACTTTGGATGCATTGTTCGAAGGAAGAGTGGGATCAATCGATGATGGAAAAGGATTCACTACTTTGGGTTCACTCTTCAAATGAAGAGTGTAGCTGATCGATGAAGAAATGGGATCAACTACTTGGGTTACTCGTTCAACTGAGGATGAAACCAGATTGACCACTTGATCAACCAAACTGACCAGGGATGGAACCAGATTGACCACTCCATCAACTAACGATGGGTTGGGAGAGATCTTACGATAACCAATTGGAAGTTGAAGATTTTCCAAAAGATAATAAGCCTCATCCATACGAGGGAAAAGTTGAAAGTGATGATCACCTTCGCATAACATACAAGGAAATTTAACTGTTCTATTCTTCTTAGCAACCTTAACGTCACTAGTTGACGGGGTGTCACCAACATGTCCAACAAGGGCTGATGACATAAAAGACCACATTTCTAAGACCTTGGGGAGACCGGGGCAATCCCTCAGAAAGTGGTCACCCTTGCAAATCCTGCAATGGAATTTGGGTTTAGGATTCTTCATTTTAGACTTGTCGAATTTAGAAACACTCCTAGTACAATTAAAAATAATTGGTTGCTCGGATCCAAAATGACCTGATGCGGTTGGAGGCTTGGTCTCTTTTTTATTCTTCTTCTTCTCCTCCTTCTATTTCTTCTTCTTCTTATCAACCTATCTACTTTATTTAGAGATTTCACTAAGCAAAGAAGGAGAAAGGGAGGGAGACATGATGAATGAAGAAGGTGAAAGGTCTACATGAGGTTGATTTGTGGGTGGTTTGCTTGCATCCAAATCATTAGGTACATTCAAAGCACTGGGAAAATTCGAGGTCACCAAAGTGGGGAACAACCAAATCGGTAAACCGATGGTGAGTCCTAGAAGACTTGGTGTGTCAATGCACAAAGGACCAACATTTCCAAAAGAAGTAAAGGTGAAAGGTTCCTCGGGAAAATGGTTTCCTTCGTTTGTATGCCCAGGAAGTGACGTCATTGACACTGACTCGACCTAAGATCCAATAGGGAAAACAAACAACACACGCTACAAATCTAAGAAACAAACAATGAAACAAACCTTCCCACAATGAAACCACTAGTTGGTGATGAAATCCAACATCGTGAGATCAATATAGGAAGGATATGGGATAGAGCAGGTGGATCAGCTACGTTGGCGACCTTCTTAACAGACTTACGCCTTGGTGCAATTTCCCACATGGTTTTACCTATGGGTTTACCCTCCAAGGAGCCTGAGTGATTTTGACCAACGTCTGACCCAGGTACAGTGAAGACTCCCCTTCACTGTCACCTTGCGTATCAACTAGCAACTATAGATATAGGCCACTAAGGTTACCAACTAGCAGTCGGCCTCCAAGTGAGTATAGTCAACGGTCGAGAACGAACGTATGGGCATGATAACAAGTCTGAAATTCTTCAAGAGAATTGAAGACAAGTGGACTGGAATACTACTGAGGACCCCAAATAGGTTTAGGATTCATGAAGCTCTGAGACCAAATGAAACCACTCATTTCTCAAGAAGAACCCCCAATCTATGATCTGCTCACTACTTGGGTTAAGCTTCCGAGGGGAAATCTCTGCTACCCTCCCACACATGACCTCGCATTTAACCCATGTGTGAGAGGGGGATCCTGATTATGCTTATACGAACAATTGGATTTACCACTCCCTAGCACAAGATTCTATGTTTGTCTGATGGCTTTGGAAAGTTATCTTTGGAACCTATTCCAAATCCCTACACTTTGAGCTAATGTAGGTTTGCTACTAGATAATATAAAAGTGCCTGATAAATTTTATAAACACTTTATTTTAGGGTTGTTGTTTACTAAAGGGTGTGAAAGTGAAACTTATGATGTTTTACACTTGACTCCAAAAGAATGCAGAATAATGAGATGCAAATATTTTTATTCAATGAACCCTACATACGGTATGGACAAGAGGTTCAACTTTCTTAAATAAAAACATCAAATTCCCAAATGCAATCTACTACACTACCCAAAATAAAGAACGCAACTATCTTATTTGTTTGATTCTAATGTATAAAGAAAGCAAATGTAAATCCTTTAACGCTCCATTAATTTCAATCAAAATGAAATAGTCGAATGCAGATACAAAAGACACGAAGCAAAAAGGATTTCAAACAAAGCATGCACTCACAGGCTAATGGGAACTGAAATATGATAACTCCCTCAATCAAGGACTCGACAATTGACACGAATCAATATCACAATTTGGAAAAGGTTGTAAACTCAAACAAGACAATGAAAAGAGTGATAAGAAGCCATATTCTCAACCTAAACAAAGTCACAAGCAGTAATATAGACTCTAGGCAAAAGACCTCCAACAACGGGTTGAGAAAAACGGGGAAAATTCTCATGGATCTGCTCAAAACAAGAGAGCATCGCTCCCTAAAACAAAGAGACAGAGTGCCACAACGCTTCCCAAGAGACCACTGAGGAGCGTTGATCAGATAACCAGCGCCCTGGTAGCCACTCTGGAGGAGCGCTAGTCATGTAGATGCTTGAAAATAAGCATGAAAAAAAAAATCCCGCAGAGACCAGCTTGGTAACTATGACTATTGCTTGATGAAACAGAGGGAAGAGGAAAGGCTCAAAAAACAATCAACCAAACCAGATCAAACTAGGTAAAGGTTCAGACAATCCAAGGAATGACAAGTCAATGTCCTTCCCCACTGGAGTCTCTAATTTTTGTTACAGAAATATTCCCTTGCGGACAGATGAACTTTCCCTTGGATTGTAGACCCATATACCAAGACAGAAACACAATAAATGGACACTAACATCTCTTTGAATTCAGTTTAATCAATCAGAAAGAGAGAATGAGAAAGAGTGTGATGCACCTTGTTTCAAAGTTTTTTCTCATTGCTTACAATCCGAGATTTATCTCCAAACTCCTTAGCACAAGTTGATACCTATAATAGGCAGCAAAGAGAAACAAAGAACTCCTACTCTACAAGATTAGATCAAACACATTCATCTACAAAGATTAAACAAATTGTAAACAAGCACATGCAAGAATACACAAGATTGAAGGAAATAGACCAAGTATATTAAAATGAGAACCCGAAGAAAATACTTACAGACCATGATTGATACAGTTGCAGCAGCCTCCCCAAGCTCTCCTCCACCAACCCTTGCACAATTCTACCAATATCATAAGTTTGATATCTAAAAGCTTCCTCCTTTTCACCTTGGAAAGCCCTTAATATATAGGCTTGAAATGCATAAAAACCTTGAGAAAAAGAGTGGTATGGTTGAGGATATGGCTCCTTGAGGCTTGGATCAGATCCTAAAGTGCGGCCCAAGCATGAGGGTCGAACACAAATAACCCAATCTCAAAGTGTTGGCCCATAGATTAAGGTGGGGGAGATCCCTCCTTTCTCTCAACAACATCAGCGCTCCCCCCCAGTGAGAGATAGAGCGTTGATCCTAGATCAATGATCATGTATAGTGGCAGAGTGGGCGTTATGTGTGCACCCAAAGTATGGACAAGGGGGCGTTGGTCTTCATAAATGCTCAAAAAAGGGTTGAAATTTCCAAGGAAAAAGTTTGTTTTGACCAAAAAATGTTGGCTTTTCTCCTCCCATATGACTTAGGGGTCATGAACAATTGTTTTAATGGTGTCAAGGGATGGTGACACCTCACAAAGTGAATGCGACACTTGGGAAGGTGCATACGATGCTTGTGACAATGAATGCAACAATTACTGAGGTGCATATGTCACTTTGCGACACTTAGGGTGTGTAACTCAAGTGTGATATTTTGACGTGTAACAATCAGTCAGTTTCTTGGTATTCAGTCTTTAAAATAGATAAGTTCTTCATCTTTTCTCTAGAAGACTTTCATTAATTTTGGTAATGATCACAAGGAAAAATTTGTATGTGCGCCCATGATAGTATTTACCAGTTTTGTTGAATTGGATGCATCTTCTCATAGTAATAGAATACCCATTTTATGCATCGATTGGAAGAGATAATAGTATTGCATTTTTATTGTACCTGGCATATTTGAGTGCTCTTGATGTTTTTGGTGCCTAGTTATTTTTTGGGTTTTCTTGATTTTGTTACAAGGGAGGATCCATTTTCATACACTTGTACTTGGAGGCAGCCGTGAAATATTTTCTTCTAAACTCATACACCTTATTAGATATTCAAAGTGATCCTTTATAGGCAATGATGTGTTGCATAATCCATATGATCTACTATTTACATCATGTTCCTTGCAAGCATAATCAATTGAATCAGAAATCACAATTGTAGTTCTCAAACTGAGTACTACATATATGCATGACACTTGTATCTTCCTTGACATGGCTGAAAGTAATCTTATCCAGAAATGTTGTTATCTCCCTCTTCTCCCATTAAAGGAACTATGTTGGAATTGTGTGTACACTACTCTAGTTTCTCGCCTTGTGACTCAATAGAAGATGCATCCTCATAAGTTAATTTCAATTTGAAAACACTTATCTTTCCAATCTTACAAGTATGGAGTGTACCGAGTACCCTTAAAGAGAAGAATCCATGTCATGGACAAATTATTGATCAGAAAGTATCCAATTCTCAATGTGAAATTTATTATATAAATGGTGATTTATTCATCGTCCTCTAATCTTATTTCCATTAGTTTATTTAATATGTCAAAACCCCAGATCATGTGTGTTTTCAGAGATAGAATATGGTATTTTCCTTTCATTTAATTTTCATATCTAGAATATTGATTTGTTGGTAAATTTCATGACATTGAATGGTTATACATGGAAAATCGACTAGTGTAATGGTTGTATATTCACTAGGTGCTTGACAAAATGTTTGAACCAAATAGATTAAAACTGTGTATCCTCGTTGTTGAGGTATGCTTCATTGGTTTGTAAGCAGATTAATGTTAATAAAAACTAGAACAAGAACCACATATAATAAGGGGTATCCTCTTCCATCATTTAATCTCATGGCTAACATGTTTTTATAAATGCAATTCATAACTTGATTGAGCACACATTTATGACTATTATGTATTCATTTATGCATAGTTCTTAGTGACAATTCATTCTTCAAGAATGAAATAGATTATGAGTAGAATGATGTCATTCTTGAATAATATTTATATTCAGTTGGGTAGTTTACTATACGACCCAGTGGGAAAACATGGGAGCTAGAAAGTAATGTTCTTCTCACATCCATTGAAAATATGCAACAGGCAGTGATAGTTGATGTTTTAAATATGATTTTTTCAGCTTTTGGTAGAGTTTAGACAATTGCAATATTTGAGAAGAATGGAGGATTTCAAGCATTAATACAATATCTAGATATAGACTACATCAAATTGTATATATCAATGAACCAAACTTTGACTACAAAGGCTGCCCTTACATAGACAAGGAGTGTCAATACAATCACATCGATGTCAAGAGAGATTCGACATGCTTATGGATAAACTCAAGTTTTTTATTGAAGCATTAGTTGTTGATTCTTGATTTGATTACTAGTCTACCCCAAATGAAAATGAGAAGCTTTCCCATTGAATGTGCCTTTACATTCTTTCAACCTTATAGTGTTCAATATTACTCTACAATAATGCTTGGGCATCCTACCGAGATTGTCTTTCTAGATGTTTTTATTTTAATAAAGAGGTATAATGAAAATAATGGCATGTTAAGACTCTAGAGTGAACCATTGGTGAAAAATTTAGTTATGTTTGATGATTTAGCAAATGGGTAGACTCCAAATTGGAATCAGAGCCATTGGTTACAGTGCTACGGGTTGTATGGGCTCAATAAAAACGAATGACAATGTTTTTGGTATATGTTGTTTTGACTACCATATCACACCAGTCCCCTATATGGGATAGTTTGATCTACTCAACTAAACTCAAACCCATATTCATTGGGCTTGCTTATGAATGAAATCCATAAGTCATTCTAAAATATATAAATTTTTATTTCATGAAAAACAAATTCAAGAATGTTGGAAATATGTCCTATAAATTTTTGTCTGGCAGGGGCTGATATCAGACTTGATTTCTCAATGTTGGGTGTCATGAATTTATAGCATGATGGGTGGGGTTAAATTGTTTTTCTAATATCAATTCATATTGTAATCTATGGGAGACTTCAATGAGAATCTACAACATGATTATTAAAAGTGAGTATTAAAAGTCCAATGTTTTGTTGGTCAAGAAATAGTGCAACATAAGAGCTGCAAAATAGTGGAAATTTTTTAATTACAATACGAGAAAAGAATATTTAGAGAAAAAACCATCTGTGAAAGAATGTAAATTGTGCCTCAATGTGGTTGAATTGAATAAGGTTTGCAGGGTTTAAGGGTAATAAGGGTACCTGTGTTGAAAATGGAGGCAAATGTAGTTCCCTTGCAATTGAAGGAGATGAAGCAAGATTCTCAATAATGGTCATTAGTCCTAGCAAAGCCAACAAGGTATCCAATGCTTCGAGCTTGTACAAAAGGATGGAAGACTCATGTCTGCAACCCATATTTCATGCTTGCAATTTCTTTATTGGTTGTTTTCAGAGAAGGGGCTTCATTGGTGATGCATTAATCGTTTTTGAAAGTACGAAGAAGATGACCATTAAGCGTTCAGAATATACATATAGTTTGGTTATTAAAGAAGTTGGGCACTCTCAAGGTTGGAAAAATGCTCTCCATTTGTTAAAATAAATGGAAACACAAGACAATTTTAGACTAGATACAATTGCTTACAATACACTGATATTTATTTATGGGAGAGTAGGCAAATGGAAGAAAGTGCATCAACTATGGGGATAAAGGTTGCAAAGAGACAATGGTGACCTATCACTTTTTAGTGAGTTATTTTGTGCAAAGTGATCAAGTTGAGCTTGCATTGGAGGCATACCAAGATATGATTAATGATGGATCGAAGCCCAATGAGGATGTTCTTAAAGGTCTTGCATGTGTTTGTGCGAAAGGAGGACAATGGGTATTGGCTTTGGACTTTTTCCAGAAAATGGTTGCTTTGGGTACCAAACCAAATAAGATCACCTACAACCCACTTATGAATTCTCTTGGTAAAGCACAAGAGGTAGATCTAGCTTTCAAAATTTATGAGCATATGCAAGTTGTAGATCATAGGGTTGATGCTTACACAATATGGTCTATGTTTAATTTCTTGAAGAGGACATGTCAATTTGCAAGGTATGTTAGCCTTTTTGAAAGCTTAAAAGCATCAATAAACTTTGAAATGGATACTGAGATTTACAATATGGAATTAGTGTTTTGTCAACGATTTGGGTTTGGAAAAAAACAACTTTAAAATATGTTTGGGAAATGGAAAAGTGTGGTGTCAAACTAAAAATTGGTCATATAATATTCTCATAAGTACTTGTGAGGTTGCTAGATAGCCAAAAGTTGCACTACAATTTTATGAGCATATGTTATGTGTCCATTGTAGTCCTAATACATTTACCTATTTTCCATTGATTAGAGCTTGTGGAACGGGACTCCTTTCGTGTGAAGTGCAACATGTTCTCAAGTAAGGCCATGGAGTAAATTAGTTATGATGTGAATTCTAGGCTATGTAAAGGAATTGGAAGGAAGAATTCCTTGATTCCTCTCTTATTGTTCTATTATATTTCTCTAGATAGAGAAGCTCTTATGTGTGAATAGCTAAGGCACCATAATGTTGATAAATACAAGAGAGTAAAATAGTTGGAATGCACTTGAACTAATAGACACATTGAGAGATAATACTTGGTAGAGTGCATATAGATATGCTAGAGCATATATGACGTTGTATATTGATTAAGAGTGTTGTTACATATGCAATGAGTATGGCATGATAATAGATGTGGTTGTTGATTATTGTATGGCTAGGAATGGTTGAAGATGTTGATGATGTAGCTACTTATGACAGATAAGCTTGTGAAAAGGATAAGGACAATAGGATGCTTGTCAAGAGCTTGACGAAGGGGTCATCATATGACTTCCCATGAGTCATTAGCTAATCACGTAACTTCAGGAATGTTGATGGCATTCATGTAGGTATGAAAATCAGTCATATCAATATAGCATGTAACCTAAAATAAGTTGGGTAAGAATTCCTTCAGTCATACTTGGTGTCTTCTTTTATATGTTTAGGATGATGTTTGAATGCATGTATGTCATTGATACCTGGGTGGGGTATGACAAAGGTAAGAAGCTTTTGGTATGTAAATATTGTTAAATTTTGTGTGATGCATTCATGAGTTATTATATTGTGATTGAGTTGGTTAACAAAAATAACTAGAGTGAATGAGTAATGACACTCGTGTTATGATTTTATATACCATGTAAACTAGAATGTTATGTGAGACAACCATGTTTGAGACCATAGTGTGTGAGAATTGGAAAATGTTATAGCACTGCACAAGTATTCAATGGTCTCCTTGCTTGTAATTAATGTATTGGGCTCTAACCTTTTTTCCAACACTCAAGAGTACTAAAGGAGTATAGTTTTAGTGTTGTGTTTGGGTTAAAGAGAAAGGTGGTTGGATGTTAAAAAAGTAGTGGGGAGGTGGTTGGATGATGTGTAGAGGTGTTGATTGAGTCTTCCAACTTATCTTGGTAAAACAAATGAGCTTGAATTATGGTAATTGTGACACAATGTGAGGATGCATTGAGTGAAAATGCATAAATAAACTATGAAATCATACAAATAATGATCCTACATTTATGAGTGTTGGTACATATGCTTGATGCATTGAGTGGATACATGATTGTATGGAAAATGCATTTGTATAACTAAATGTCATGGAAGGGTTCTTGAGGGACTGTGACTTAGTGAAAGGAAAGACCTTCTAGTACTCCCAATGAATTGTTGAATAATGAAAGAAGTATGGATTAGTAAAAATACATATAGTTTTAATCACCCCTCCCATCGTAATATAAGTGGAAGTGGGGGGTGGGAGCACCCCATAAAACAAAATCAAACTAACTAATAATAAATTCTAAAATAGGTGTCTGGTGAAGAGAGTGATTATGTAACTATGAGAATTTGCACATCGGTTTACTGGCATAAATATTTGATTGCATTGTGTAATGCTTAGTGTGCTAAGTAATGCATATATAATGAATGATAGTTTCATTTCATTTAATATTATTAACAACTAGAAGTGATTGAGTTATCGGTGTGTTATAATTCCGAGATCATTTCATGGGTTGTTGTAAATGTTACAATGAAAGGATTATAAGCATGGATACTCGCGATTTGTTTGGTTGACTCGAAAGTTTAGATTGCATGTAGAAATGTCTTGGATATGGAAATGGGTGTAAGTCCATAATGAATACTAGATGCGACCACATTCAAAGGCCAAACATTATGAGAAGGATCTCATACTTGTCAAATTTGATTTATGTATGAAACATATTTGAAAAAAAAATAATAAAAAAAAATAAATTATTGAGATTATTATCATGGTAAATGTATGTATATGATATAGGCGAAATGATGGATTTGTATAGTAAGAATAAATGATGGTTGATGAAGTTGAAAAGCACGTGGATGATGCTATTGTAGTGACATGGGAACCCTATGATATACCTTGATCGCCATGAGTTATGTTATGTTATATGTTAGAGCAAGCTAATGGGACGCCCTGACAATAAGACTCAATAAGTTTGCATTATTCTTGTGTAAGAAAGCCTTGAAAAATGATGGATCACCATAGGGACTATTTAGTAGAGAAGGGGATGCATGATCCCTTAGGGTGAGTTACTACAAGGAAGAGACGAATTGAATGAATTTGTTATGAGATATTCATGTTACATGCTAACTAGGACCATGAGTGCATTATATACATTGGGTGTGTATGAGAAAACAATGAGCTCAGTTGTGTCTGTGGCAGCCATATGGAGCAGATACATATTCATATAAATAAGTATTGGGATAAATTACATACTTTGTCATGTGTTAAGAATATATATGTTTTAGTTATGAACATAAAATCCATAGATTGTAATTCATATGTATGAAATTCTTAGTGCATAGAAATGGCTATGATATGCATGTTTACTTTGATGATTGTTGTAGGCATATGTTGGAATGCTAAAAGTTTGGAGGTGTACCAAGATAGTAAAAAGGATGAAATTGTAGGAACAACTAAAGAATAAAAGCGTAAACATTACTACAATAAAATAACACCGAGGACAATGTTATTCCAAGGGGGAGGGGACGCAATGACGTAGTTTTGATCCTCTTGAATAATTTGTATTTAATTTTGTTTAAATGTTTTTTCATAGATATTTTATTACTATGTCTTATTCACACCATGAGATAGACATGCCATGGTGATTTGAATGCTTGTAAATATTGGCATTTTGCAGTTAATAAAAGAACCAAGGTTGATTGAGCATGAGAACCTAAGGGGGTTATGATACCACAAGAGGGAAAAGGTCATGGGGTCTAAGGGAATTTTACATGCCTAGAATCCTATGTCTCGTTTTCCACTCATTTTGTCATTATTGTAACCTTGACTCTAATGAGCCTAGCTTATAGTCTAAATTGGAGATAAGAGGAGTGGATGAAACCAACTCCTAGATCTAGGCTATCACCTCCTACATTCTAGGAAATTTCCCTCCCACAACAAGAAATTGACTTTCCATCTTTCACTCATGTAAAGAAAGGTAAGTTTGAATGGGAAGGGAGAGTTGAAGTTTGGAGAAGAGAAAAGAGAGGAAAACATAGTTTTTGCTTGGAAAAAGAAGTCTGTCATACTATGAGATGGAGCAATTATGAAAGGAATCCATTAGAAACTTGAGAAGAACCAAGAACTAAGAAAAAATGTGCTAGAGTTAATAGATAACATCTTGGACCTTTTTATGCCCACGCTTAAGGGAATTGGAGGGGGGGACTTCTTAGGTATTGTTGAGTAGAGAAAGAAGAATTATACTTGTGCAGTGTGGGGAAGGTATCGTGGGTACCAAAAAACTATTTTGTTTATGAGAAATCAACAGTGGGATACTTTGTTAGTTTTCTTCTTAATCCTATCATGCAGAGATTGCCCTGAGAATTATGCATTACTCTTATTTACCCTAGTAGTATCATAGTCTAGCTAGGGGGTTGTGTCCACAAAGGACTACCTATGGTTGGGTAGAAAATTGCTCTATATCAGTGAGTTGCTTGGTATTCAGTCTTTAAAATAGATAATTTTTTCATATTTTTTTCTAGAATTATTTCATTATTTTTTATAATGATCACAAGGTGGAATTTGTATGTGCACTCGTGATAGTGTTTACCAGTTTTGTTGAATTGGGTACATCTTCTCATATTAACAAAATACCCATTTTTTGCATGTATTGGAAGAGATAACAATATTGCATTTTTATTGTACCTTGCATATTTGAGTGTTTTTTATGTTTTTGTTGCCTAGTTTTTGCTTGGGTTTTCTTGATTTTGTTACAAGGGAGATATTATTTTGATACATGTGTACTTGAAGGCAACATTGAACAATGACATCCTTGCATAATATTTATATGGAGCTGGGTAGTTTACTATTGGACTTGATGGGAAAAGAAGGGGGATAGAGAGTAAAGTGCTTCTCACATCCATTGAAAATATGTAATATGTAGTGACAATTGATGTTTTAAATACAATATTTTCATCTTTTGGTAGAGTTCAGAAAATTGCATTACTTGAGAAGAATGGAGGATTTTAGGCATTAATACAATATCTTGATATAGACTACATCAAATTGTACATATCAATGAATCAGGATTTGACTACAAAGGACACCCTTACATAGGCAAGGAGTGCCAATACAGTCGCGTCAATGTCAAGAGAGAGTCAACATGTTTATCAAGTTTTTGATTGAAACCTAAGCTTTCGATTCTTGATTTGATTGCTAGTCTACCACAAATGAAAAGGAGAAGTTTTCCCATTGAAAGAGCCTTAACATTCTTTCCAACCTTATGGTGTTCAATATTACTCTACAATGATGCTTGAGCATCCTACCAAGATTGTCTTTCCAGACTTTTATTTTTTTTAAATAAAGAGGGATAATTAAAATAATGGCATGTTAAGAATCTAGAGTGAGCCATTGGTGAAAAAAGCAGTCTTAATTGATGATTTAGCAAATGGGTACATTATAGATTTACACATGGACAAATGCACTAGTGTTGATAAATTTAATTAACTCATCGGTGCTCATGGGGTCTTTACTTAGTCAACCTATGACATAGTGCCTTCGTTCATGGGATATTAAATAATACCCCTAATTTCACTAGATATTGATAAATACCTCCCAAAATCCTTTTGTTGAATCCCCCTCCCAATACATCTTTCTAATAAAATAAACCCATATTTTTATTAGATAGCCCTTTTAACACCCCCCAATACCTATAAACCCCCTAAGAACCTACATCCCCCCCCCCCAATACCTACAATATATTCACTTTATTTTCACAATTAAAAAAAAACCCTTTATGAATAAACGTGATAAGATATTGGTCAACAAGGTGAAGCCCCCATGTCGGTGCTCCTAATGACGACGACAACACCATTTTCTTCAACAATATCATTGTTGTTGATGTTTTGATTATCTTCACTATGGTAAGGCTTTACGATGCATATGAGATATACACACTAATGCTTTAAAATATGTAATATGCAGTGGTGCATTCATATTTAATACACATTAGTGATTTCAAAATATGTAATAAGCATTGGTACATTCATATTCAATACACATTGGTGCTTTTAAAATATGTAATAAGCACCAGGACATTCACAATATGAAATACACATTGGTGCTTTCAAAATATGTAATACACAAGGCAAGTTCAAATATAAAATACACATCGGTGCTTTGAAATAAAATATGCATCGAGGCTTTACTGGTTATGAGCACATTGATTCTCCTTACAAAATAAGCACACCAAAAAACCCCTCCATTAGAACCTTTGGTTGCCTACAATTTTTAGCTATAGTGAACATCTGTTAAAACCTTCATTGCTAGTAGTGGGTTTTTTTTATATAAATTTTCCCAATCTTGTAACACTAAAACCTCTACTGGTGGTGTTTTCCTTGTACTGAAAGGTGATTCTAAGTTCTTAATTGATCACACCACTAGACATGCTTAAACATAACATTGGGAGATCACCTCCATAATACAACTAGTTATAGATTTGTCAAAAAGAATTGATCAAATCAAATTTCCTCATACATACAAATTTGGCAGCAAAGTGGCTAACTAGTTGGCTAACAAATCCACTCAATCTCAAAGGTCCATTTCTATCCAACTTGAGCATATCAACATTAGGGAATGAGAGAGTTGGGAATCTCATTTCGAAGCTATTGTTAGTTCACATTTGTTGGCACAGGGGTACACCTAGGGTTCAACTCTAACAGCGCACCAACAAGCCCTAACTACTGGCCCTTTCAGCAACACCTACGAAGCAGATATAGTCTCACTCGAAGTAGCGATAGGGGGTTGCAGGACACATGTGTCTACAACCAGAGGAAATGCAAGTGGATTCAAAGGAACAACACATAGAGATCTAGTTATTCTTTATCTCCTTTAGGCCTACTGTGCGAGTTATGTCTCAGATCTAACACAATGATGCAATAATAGAATAACATAAAGCAAAAGAACACAACATCAATCACACAGAACAACAAGATATACGTGGTTCACCCTCTCCCTAGGGATACATCCACAGAACTGTGTTTCTTGATATTATGTGAAAACATACATTTCTATTTGTGTGCTTAGCTTGCAGATCTCTCCCTCTTTCTCTCCTCCTTGCACACCCAGCTGCAAGGTTGATCTTCGCAACTAGCTAAAGATCTGACAATACAGCCTCTCTCTCGATACAATACTTCTCTACATAACAATACTCACTCTCTCAATCCATAATGATAAACTCAAAATCAACAAAAATCGAACAACCATCAACCAACCCCTCCCAGGTCCTCTGGGCCTTTATTTATATATTACAATGCCAAACGTCTAGGTATCAAAACCCTAGATACCAAAACCCTAGTTCTAAAACCCTAGGTCAACTTGACCTGCGTTTTCAGAGCTTCGCCAGCCTGTCATTCCTTCTTTCCTGCGAGGTGATCCAAAGCACTCATTGACGTCTTCTTCTACTTACTGAGTTGTCCATGATCCATCCTCCTTGTTGATCTATCATCCTCAATCTTCTCATTCAATGGATAGCTTTCCCTTACTTTGCTCCTTCTTTTCTGCTTCTTTGACCACTTCGACCCAATATCAATCAATGTGCCTTCCGCGCAGTTCATATTTCTCCTTTCCTCCGTAATATTCACTTTCTAACATAACCAAGGGCCAACATGTTGCCAACACTCACCTATGACTCGTCCTGGGGCACTAGAGGTCTGAACCTTCTATTTCTCCTCATCTTCAGACTGCACGGAGCAACCTGTGCTCTCTGTTTTGTTCCTCCCTTCCTTGTGAAAACTATATTTTCTGTGTCTGGTACCCAGTTTCAACTTCACCTGGTACCTAGACCCTTCTTCTTATGCTTTTATTGAGAGCTACGAGGCAGTTGGTTGTCGTAGTATAGTTTCAACCAGCTCCCATTTACCAAACCTTCCTTCCATTCTCCCTTCAAACTCTTCAACTGTGCAACTCCTCCTTCTGTTACATAGGTAACCTCATATGGCCCAAGCCAATGTGTCATGAACTTCCATGGATGCTTCATGAACTTGTTGTCATGTACCAATACCAGATTTCCTTGCTGAAAGGATTTCTTCTTGATATGTCGGTCGTGATAGGCCTTTTCTTGTTCCTTATGTACCTGCTGGTGAAATCCTACAATGAATCTTTCTTCTTCCAGTTCTACCAACTGCACAAGTCTGTCTTGCACAGTGCTTGTGTCATCCATATCTGTAAATGTGACAATTCTTAAGCTAGGAACTAAATATTCCATAGGTATGACTGCTTCTAGACCATAAACCAACTTAAAGGGAGTCTGCATTGTCAGCTTCTTGTAAGTGGTCCTATAGACCCATAATACTGTTGGTACTCTCAAATCCCAATCATCCTTGTTTACACTGCAAATCTTTGCCAGCGTTGTCTCCAAGATCTTATTGAAAGTTTCCATTGTACCATTCACTTGTGGTGTTAAGGAGTGCTTTTCTGAGGGTGAACTTCAAATTTGTGAGTCAAGGCCTCAATAGTCTTATTAATAAAATGTGTACCTTGATCACTCATAAGGATCTTCGAGCATCCAAATCTAGTTAGGATATCATCAAATATGAATCATGCAGTTGTAGTTGCACTACAGTCCTTGAATGCTCTTGCTTCTACCCATCTGGTCTCTCGAACTACCAATTATTTCTTCTGAATGATGGTATATTTGCGAGGAGGAATTCATGTTGATAGGAACTGAACTATCTCAGCGAAGTGATCATCAACCTTTCTGATGGATAGCAATTGTGCATCTGGTAGCGTAACCTCCAAACTGGTAGGTTCCTCTCCATGTTATAACCTAGAAGAGTGGTCAAGACCCTTGTTCATTCTTCCTGGCTTGACCACAATCTCAAAATCATATTCCTGGAATAATAGTATCCATCTGCATATTCTTCCCCCCAACATTGGCTTGTTGACTAGGTATTTTAGCGCAGAGTGATCAGTGAACATCTTGAAATGTCCTCCCAATAAGTAGTGTTGAAACTTCTACAACACGTACACCATGGCTAAACCTTCTCTCTCAGTGGTAGTGTAATGTATCTTGGTTGTAGAAAGATTTCTGCTAGTGAAGGCTAATGGATGGTCAATATATCCTGCTCTTGGTTGTGTTAACACTGCTCCTAATGCAATAGATGAAGCATCGACATGCACATGGAATTCCTTACTCCAATCTGGGAAAACCAGAATAGGCGTAGTTACCATTTTTTGTTTCAGTGTGTCGAAGCTTTGCTAACATTCCTCTAACCATTGAAACTGACAATATTTCTTTAATAACTTCTCCATAGGTGTTGTTATCTGTGCATAGCCCTTGATGAACATTCTGTAGTATCTTGTATGTCCCAGCACAGTACACAGCTATCTAACCGAAGTAGGAGGAGGTAGATCAACAATGATGGCAATCTTGGAAGGATCTACCAGCAACCCCTGCTTACACACAATATGGCCTAGTAGCACTCCAAACGGTGAAAAGAAGATGCACTTCTTCAGGTTTAGGGAAATTTGACATTACCTGCACTTATCCAACATTAGTCTTAAACATTCAATATGATTTTGCAATAAACTAAAAAAAGTCAAATCATCAAAATATGCTTCCAAAAATTTATGTAAAAATTCCTTGAATGCTTCGACCACCACCCTAGAAAACATGGCTGGTCCATTCTTCAGTCCGAAAGGCATCACTATGTACCGGTAGGATCCCCATTCTGCTGCAAATGTGGTCTTATGGTTATCTTCCTTAGCAATCCTGATCTGGTGATAACCTGAAAATCCATCAGTGAAAGAGTAAACTTCATTTCCTCGCACATTATCCAATACTTCGTCAGTAAACAGTGTAGGGAATGGATCATGTAAACATGCATCATTCAGTTTCCATAGGTCTACACAGATTCTGATCTCTCCTATCTTCTTATCTTGGACCACCATAGGGATAATCCATTCTAACTCTTCAATGGGTTCTATGATTCATGCTTCCAACATTCTATCTAATTCAATCTTGACTTTTTGCTTATATTTGGGATTCAGTTTGTAAGGTCTCTGCTTTACTGGCCTTGCATCTGGTTTCAAGGGGATCTTCATCTCTCCCATGGGCCCTTTAATTCCCTTCATGTCGATAAACTCAATTGGAAACAAGTCCTGATACTCATGCAATAGTTTTGTGATCTTGTCAATAGTGGCATCATCCCAATAACCTCCAACATTTGCGAGCTTAGGTGCTTTCTCTATTCCAATATTAACTTCCTTGATTTTGATTGGTTGTCCAATAAAAGGTAGTTCAACTCTTGGTCCTTCTATGTCTCGCTATCCTTCAGTTTCTGCGATGTTCACATTCCTAGGATCGTTGTCTTCATCAGCATTGATATTGTAACAGCCTTGCAATTTATGAAGAGTTGTTGTCCATTCATCCTCTTCTTGTTCAATAGGGAGGTTAAGTGCCTCCTCAAAGACTTTATGTCTTGCAACTTGTAACGCACCTTTTCAGCTACCATGGCTTAATCGCTCTTAAAAGGAAACTTTAACACCACATGGTACATAACTCATACAGGTATTATATAATCCACATGCATTTAAACAAATAAACACATTCTACACAGAGTATTCATATGAGTTAC
>ML798469.1:126974-187384 GCA_009831015.1 Picea engelmannii | reverse complement strand
CCTCGTTCTGTCTGTCCCTTTCTCTTCTTCATCCTCTCCCCTCCCCTCTCCCGACTCCCCCACCTCCTCCTTTGATTTACCTCCACCGCCTCCTGTTTGCACACGTTGTGCTGGGAAGGCAGCTATCACGAACTCTCTAGACACCATCAAGTGAGTGATGGAGGATGTCATGGGCATCATTGCTGCAATGAAGCACATAGAAGCAGAACATACACGTCGTGAGGAACACATGACGACTCTGCTACAGGATCTCAAGCAAGCTATTTTGAACACAGGTGCGCCAAGCAAGGAAACCGTGCAAGACCAAAGGCATGAGCAACGACTCGACCCCAACTCATGATAGCCTCTTCTGGCTCAGGTTTCCATTGGGTTCATGCATCCAGATAGTTTATTTCACAAGTTCTATGCCCTGTGCGACATCTCAGTTCTAGGATTTTGTAAATTTAACTCGTATCAGTTTTGTGTCTTGGTATGGATAGTCTAGCAAGAAGTATTATCGCCCTCCATGGCATTTTAGAACTAGTTTTGTACATTTCAGGTTTACATCAGGTTTTTAAGTCTTGCATGGTTACTGTGAACTTTAATGGCCGTGTGGCAGCTTTGGTTTCCCACCAGGGAAAAGCTGCCATAGCTACCTTGGACAATATGGCAGATGTAACTCTCACTTCTTAGCAGGCTCTAATACAATTCCAACTTACAAAAAAATATATATACCTTAGGTATATTACAAGTCTTTCTCCCTTAAAAATGCTTTTCCCACAAAGCATAGACAAGGAAAAGTAACTTCTAGTAGAAGAAACAATAGTTTTGTAACTATCATAGATTATATAAGATTGAGGACACAAGACAATATGACATTCAAAGCCTTGAACAATATTGTCACATGGAAAAAGGATCAATCTATCTGAGGTTGATTCTTTTTGGAACTCTTTGATGATAGGATTTTGGATTCGATCTTCTTTGTTGTTGACTTCGAGGCACATAGATCTTCATATGCTTCAATATGTAAGTATGTCATTGACTCTTGTTAGGTACCTTCTCAAATGGGTATATTGATTCTAGAATGCTACCACTTATATGATTTGGGTGTCGATATGGAACTCTGATAAGGTGATCCTTAATAATATGTTTATGATTTACTTGAGTCGACATGTTAATATGCCATATTTTCATAGTTACCAGTGCATCAACAGTTACATCAATGCTCGATGGAATGTCAACCATCACTGAATCTGTAGAGGTTGACTTGTAGTTGAATTGTTTCTTCAACTCATTTTCTGGATGCTCTTTCATTGATAAAGCTTCATTAATAATGACTCTTTGATTGTCGACATCAAACAATTATGTTAAGGTATCTTTATTTATAGTATCAACTTCTAAGAACTTTCTTGATTCAATTGGATTGGTTAAGGTCTCTTTATTTGTAGTCTTAACTTCTAAGAACTTTCTTGATTCAATTGGATTGGTTAAGGTCTCTTTATCTACAGTCTCAACTCTTGAAAACTTCCTTGATTCATTTGCATCCATGGATGTCTCTCTATCTACTTTCAATATTGATATATCCTTGCATTTTAATTTTTTTACTTCCATAAGCAAGATTTGACTATGATTCTTCAAACTGTTATTTTCCTCGTCTTTATTTGACAAGATTTTGTCAAATTTTCTCTTTGCATATTGCTTGTACTGAGATTCTTGATCACACTAAATTGCGACATCTTGTCTAATCGATACTTGATTATTTTCTTGTAAGTCATTGTTCTTTTTCTTTGATACTTGTAGTTTTTTTTGTAGGTCTTTTGTCTCGTCACCTTTGTTTATAGATTCTACATTCTCTAGCTTTCCTCTTTTAACCTTTTGATTTTTGCAAGCAATCTATGATTAATATTACTTAGGCATAAACTTTCTGAACATCTTTTTCTGATAGTTTCTTCTTGAGATCTTGATGCTTCTATTCTAATTTATAATTGCATTGCTTTGTATCTTTTGACTTCTTGATTTGTGCAAGTAGTTTTTTACTGTGATCTCTTAGGTGGGAAATTTCTTCATTCTTTTCTAATAAGTTCTTGTTGAATTTTCTTTTGAGATATTGAATTACTTGTTGATTGCATTGTTCCTTATCATTTTATTCCTTGATTAGTGCGGCGAACTTTTAAAACGATTTTTAAGGTAAGAATTATATTTCTATTTTAAACCATTAAAATGTTTCTCGATATGAATTACAAGCTATAATTTTTTATTACTCTCTTTATATTACGTCACTCCATCCACTATTTGTTTTATTTGTGAAGCAATTTGTGCATTTTGTGTGACACTGTGATCATTTGAGCACCCTTGACTATAATATATATATATATATATATATATATATATATATATATATATATATATATATATATTATTCAATTCTCTAAATTGTTTCATCGATTTTTTTTCCTTCAAAATATATATTGAATATTGCATCTTAAGCATTCTCGTAAGAATGAATATACAAGGCAAGGTAATCCCACAATTAATATGCTTCAATGAATTTGATTATATCCTTGTATACTTGAATATACTTTAGTTTAACAATCCGTTACATAACTAATTCTTTTTTTTCTTAAATATGATGCCTTATAACTCTTTAATAAGCACCTTCAACAATATTTCTTTAAAACTTTAACATTTCCACATTATTAAATATTTTCACTTTATTCACTTTTCCTTTACGACTTTTCAGGTTATTCAAGTCATCAATATTTCCACGCTATTCACTTTTACATGACTACTTATAAAACTTATCCTTCGGGTAAAAGACATTTATATTTCCTTTGTTATTCCTCAATGCAAAAATTTCTCCAGGTAAAGAGAGATTTACATTTTATTTATTTATTTATTCATTTATGCAAAAATAAACAACTTTATCATAAATGTTGATACTTCTACATGTGCATTTTTAAATCACTTGGAAACTATCCCTTTCTAATTACATTTTCTTACTATGTATGTGGTAATTAACTTTACTCGTGCCAACTATGAAATCTTTGTTTAAGTTAATAGTTATTTGCATGCACTTTAAAAGCATTAGGTAACTTTCTCTTTTCTTACCTTTTCTTACCATGTACACGACAAATCCACTTTATGCCAACTACGGAATCTTTGTTTGACCTAATATTTCTTCATGTGCACTTTTCAAAAACTTTTTATTTCTACCAAAGGTTTTGGGCCACGAGCCTCAAAATTATTTGCAAACCTTTTGTATTTTTCTCTCCAAGGAATAAATAAATATTATTCATTATTAATTGACATGTTCTTGAGATACAATGGGCATGCATATAAAGACACATAGGGGTGAAAAGTCATGTCCTTGGCAAAATGCACTACTTATCATTATTACATATTATGATTGTTTCTATGACTATTATTACATTAAAATAATAGATCTAATATACCTTAGGTATATTACATTATCATAATAATACCTAGTTGTTGGATATGGACATACTCAAAACAAACTCTATAACAAAAAGTGATGTATTCATTATGTCAAGAGGTGCTCTACAACCTAATATGGGGGAGATGTTGAGGCGTAAAGTGTTAAGTGTTATGTTATAATTCTAATTAAAATAATAAAGTCGGCTCAATTAATAATAATAATAATAATTATTATAATTATAAAAATAAAGTCGACTTAATAAAACTAAACAATTATTACACGCACCATAAAATAATTATGTATCAACTTTATAAAGAGAGAGTAAAAGTAATTGAGAGTAATATATATATATATATATGTGTGTGTGTGTGTGTGTGTGTGTGTGTGTGCTTTCTGCTTCTCAATATGATGGAGATGTGTAATTAAAGAAGAGTTCAATGTTGGTCATAAATAAATTATTTCAATATCAACTTTGTGTGTGTGTGTGTGTGATGATGATGATGATGATGATTAACATCTGTTGAGACCAAATTTGATTTATCAGACCTTAAGAAAAGTAAAAAACCATAGTAGGTCCATCTCAACTTTGGATCTATCATGCGCCGAGAGGGATCAAATCCCTCAAGGTGCAAACCTCTTTTTAGAAAACAAAACTTGAGGAAAGGTCTGCACCTAGAAGGATTTGATCTCTCTCGACGCATGATAGATCCAAAATTAAGATGAATCTATGTTAATAGTCCAATATTTATGTCTATTTATTATTCATACTACCAATATAATTTATCGAAAATCTCTTTACTCAAATTTACAAAAATACAAAATCATAACATCTCATTTATTAATTTATATTAAAAAAAATCTCATTTGATATTAACCAATACTAATAAACTTACCCAAACCGTTATCAATAACTATACAAAGGATGTGAAATTCTAATACATAAAAGCACGATGATTTTACCCAAATCCAAACCCTATTAATAGATAGGTCTAAACACTATATCATGACTTCATAAAGATACTTAATTGGACCCCACTAATAACTTATTCCATTTTGTCCATTCTTATTCTTATTTTGGTCAAATTTAGTCCAACCATAAAAACGAGTGGTTAGAGGAATATGTAACATGAAGGGTACATCCCCTCCGAACCAAGATGCTCTTTGAATGGATTCATATTCCAATTTCAAGTAGTGGGTGCTTCTTCTTCTAAGGATAGACTCAATTGTTTTTCACTATATTCCAAAATAGTCAAACTCCTATTTAACACACTCTTTTGAATCGTCTTGTTTAATTAATTAATATTAAAAAAATATTTAAAACTTTAAAAATAAACTAGAGAATTTTGAAGAAAGAATATGGAAAAAATAATAAAATATTTTTTTATGGTTAATACTTATGCATTTACAAACATTGGTATAATAATGAAATTCTCTACGAAAAGACATTAATACAAAATTTGAAAATACAAGATTCCTTTTACAACATGTCTACATTCATTTGCACAAGGAAATTCATTTATACAAGGAAGTAGTATGGGTTGAGGTGTTTAAATTAATAATATATCTCTCATCACTTTGTGTGTATGCATAGATACAATTGAAGTCACAAAAGTAAGTAATCTAAAGATTTCAAGCTTGCAAGTAACTTACATTTGGGAATATTATTAGAGTGCAAAGTTTTTATTATACAAATTTTAGAACTTGCAATTAATTTATTATTAGAGTGCAAAGTTTTTATTATATAAATGTTAGAATTTTTAGAACGACCTTTGAGTAGTTTAAATCTTGCATATATGGTATTCAATTTTCATAAGCTTCATAAATATTTGGAGATGATTTTTGAGTAAATTAAATCTTGCATATAGAGTATTCAATTGTCACAAACTTCATAAATATTTGCAAGCAAGTGTGTGTAAGAAAAGTCATAGAGCAACAAAACCATTATAAAGAGCTACATTTTCATGGCCCTACTCTAACTACCATTGTAAACTAGCAAACTTATTGTCACCAATAAAAAGTCTTGAAATATAATTCACTTGCTTAAAAGGGGTCCAAGAGGCCAAATGTCTCTCATCAACAGAAGGTCCTAAATTAGATGTTAGAGCCCATCCACCAACAAACCAACAACCATGAAACAACCACCATGACAACACCACAAACATACAAGCAACCATGCTTTAGCAACCATAACAACCCCACACAGACACCCATATCACACAGATTCCTTCGAAGTGATTCTCTAAAGGTGTCTTGACTCTACTATGCACCCAAGCAAAACTACCTCCCCACTTTCTCTATACATTGACATGCTTCTACCACCTTATGGGAGAAACTCTAAGAGGGTTTGAAGTAGATGTTGGGGGATGGGATGGAGGGAGCAAATAACTCTCCTCCTTCTCGACTCTCGTACATTTTCCCTCAATCTCTCTAAATTTAAATGCTCATAGTGCTATAAAAATAAATGAAAAATAATCTTCTCCAACATTTTAGAAAAATGAACAAAACAAATTATTTAAACTAACTTTTTAGTATTTATAAAAGTTTTATTTATTTATTGTGAAACTGTAAATCCTAAATATTACAATAATTTTTCAACTTTATCATATAATTATATTCTAATTTGTTATAATAATAATAATCTAATTAAGGTCACGACCAAACCAAATGAGCTAAAGGTAACCAATTTATGGAAAGACACTCCTTCGAGTCAACACTAGAGGTATTGAAAAACTTCTCACAGAGACTTGGCTCTTCTAGTTGAATGTAATCTAAATGCTTGGCAGAAAATTGCTTCCTTGCATAGGATACAAAATTGAGAAGGCAATGACATATTAAGGTGGGGCACTCTCCGACCGATGTCTTCACTATAAAAGAAGCCTACTCCCTCCAAGCTCAATCTCATATGTTGCCCAAAGATCCGATTTGGCACACCATTTGGAAATCTCATTTGTGGTCGAAAGTCTCTACTTTCTTGTGGCTCCTGGTTCAAAACATAATCTTAGCTTGGGATAATTTACGGAGAAGAGGATTCATTGGACCCTTAATGTGCCTTCTCTGCATACAAAGGGAGGAATCCATGGAACATCTTCTGAATCAGTGCTCTTTCAACCCATATCTGTGGGATAAGGTTGCTATGATCATGTGAAAAATATACAAGGTTGGAGATAACATCATTCAAACAATAGAACAATGGAAACAATTGTCCTTCAGCAATCCAATCCTTCTAGGATTTGTAGTTTGGTAGATTTGGAAGGAAAGGAATTGCAGGATCTTTCACTCCAAGCTCATTTCAACAGCTTTTGTTTGGTCCAAAATCTTTGGCTGCATTCAAGAAATAGTAAGATTCCAAGTATGGATTGCGAAGGATCTCAGCTGCAATCCCCAAGAAATCATCATTCTCTCTCAATGGCAGTTGAATCTCAATTCCCTCATGCCACTTCCCATATCTACTCCTCAATCTTTAGTCACACCCTAGCAATGCCCTCCCCTTGGTTTCTTCAAGCTAAATTTTGATGGAGCGTCTAAGGGAAATCCAGGGGCGACTGGATTTGGTGCAGTGATTAGAAACAATGAGGGAATAATAACACACATCTTGGCAGGTTACTTGGGCGTCAACTCCAACAACTCGGCTGAACTGTGGGGCCTAATCTGTGGTATCCAGTTGGCTTCCCGCCTAAGCCTAAAGCAACTCATTATTGAAGGGGACTCCTAAGTTATTATCTCCCCGACAACCAAAATCATTCATGGTTCTAACCGAGCCAATCTGTCCCCCAGCTGGAGGCTCATCAACTCTATGGAAATCTTCAAGTCTCTTATGCATCTCAACCTCATTTCGATCCCCTCTCATGTCCGTAAGGAGGCAAACAAGGTCGTAGATTATTTGGCCAATGAGGGAGTCATTCTACAAGGCGATGACGTCCTCCTAGATGCCAATTCCTTGCCGACCCCTCCTTTGCTCCAACAATGCTTAGATCTCACCTTCTTAGACCACAACTTCCTGAATGGGGTGACACATGCCCAAACTTGACCATGCAACCTACACTTGGACACCGCCTATTCTCCACTTATATGACATCGAGGATGCACATTAAAGGAGTGCTTGTGGCTCAAGGCTTCAATTTTGTGGGAATTCACTAGCCCTAGCACAATAGGACGTCAGAATTCAGTCTCAATGGTCCTGCGATGGCATACAACATCGTCTCAGTCTTTAATCTTTCTTTACTGTAGAGAATTAACATTATCTTTGCGCCTTCCCCCTGTCTCCCCGACAGGTTGATTCTTCCTACTCCTTTAATGCAGATAATTTCTCCCTTGCAGAGCTCAACTTGTGCTCGGTCTTGGCTCATTTTCGTCTCTCATTGGATTGCTCACATGCCTCGAGAGTGGACACGTTCACATAGGGGGCCAACCTACTTCCGATACTTAGTAGGTTGAGGTTGCCATTCTAGAGCCAACATCGATACCCTAGATGCAAATATAGGCAATGTAAATGAAGATTTAAATCGCCAGGTTAATGAAAAAGACATCCCTATGCCCCCTTTGACAGTTACAAGGGAAATGGCTCAACAGTCTTCGTGAACTTTTGGCCAACAAGATTTCACCACAGAGAACATAGAAACTCAAGACATGAAATCTTCCTACAGTCCTCCAGAAAGCCATTGGGGCTTCCCTGTCCTCGAGGAAGAAGCTCCGATGGACCCTACTCTAGCTAATCGTCCAATTCAAGTGGCCAACCCACCTCTTGCTGAACCCATTCAATGGAGCTTCTTGGAAGAGGAGATTCAATTGATTATGGACATTCGTCGAGATGTTGCAAATTAGATGTTTTGCCAAGAGAACATCAACTGCCGGCTCGATGCGTTGTTCAAATCTTTGCTTGAAAGGCCTGCCACAAACCATTGTCCACTTTGTCGTCAACCTCTCATTCTTGCGACAAACTGACATCATCCCCATAAGGGCGAGGGAGGAAGTGGCACCTCTGATGTTTAATTTCCCGTCCTTCATGTTTATGTTCTGTTGCTTTCAGTTATCTAACTTTAGATTCAAGAGGCTTCCTAGTCGTATATGTAAGCTTTATATAACTCTGAACACCACTATGATACCAAGACAGACAATTATAATCATACCCATGGGAGCCTGGAGTTGGTCCTGGTTTCTTATTTTTGGTAGGCCAATTGCTAGACTCCCCAGCTCTTGTATCTGTTTAAGATATTTGAGGTAATACAATTTTTAATTAAAAAAAGAGGTCATGACCAAGCTAGACACCAAAATGGTGTATGAGACCCCCTTGTTTATGGTACAAGGGATCCCCTCTGTGCAACAATTTGATTGCTAAAGTCTATGGAGGTATACATACCCTACCCCCCTCTAGATTCGAACTTGTGACCTATTAGGAGGAAACACATGTTCTTAACCATTAGGCCCACTTAAACTGTATTAAAACTAAAAAATTAAAATTTTCACCAACTAATCTTATATATATATATAAACCAATTTATATTATATTAAAAAATGTTACCCACTAAAAACTAAATAACCTTATAAGAAGAAAACACGATAGCTATTAAAAATGCTTACCTAATAAAATTAAATAACCATATAAGAAGAATTTTTATGACATCATATACATACCCTCATGGTCTTAGTCAACCAAAATATAAAGCCCACTTGGCACAACAAGAATGGTCAACCAAAATATAAAGCCCACTTGGCACAACAAGAATACGCTGATTATGTAGTGAACATACCATTGAAAATGGTTACCCAATAAAACTAATGTAGTGAACATACCATTGGAAATGGTTACCCAATAAAACTAAATACCATGTAAATATAAATTTTATGACATTTTACACATATCTCGATGGTTTCCAAGAATTTTAACCCATATAAGAAGTTAAACTAAAATATAAAATCCGATTAGTATATAATATAATAAAGGTTTCCAAGAATTTTAACCCATATAAGAAGTTAAACTAAAATATAAAATCCAATTAGTATATAATATAATAAATTAATTTTGAGTGAATTTTAATTTTTAATATATATAAATTTAGTTAGTTTTTTTATAATTTTTTTATTTATTCTTAAAAAAGCGAATGGGTGAAATGTTCATCTATTAATTTATCTTAAAAAAATTTAAACAACATTATAACTAATTAAAAAAATTTACACATTTATATTATAAATTTAAATTATTAAAATAAAAATTTATAATTATTTTAATAAAAATAAAAATTCATTTACAATATTAAAATTTATAAATTTTTATTATCAAAATTACTTTTTTTTTATTATTATCTAAAATCCATTAAATTATTTAACAAAAACATATTATTTATTACACAATACACACCTTCTCTACTTATCTATTTATCCTCACTCAACACTTAATTAACTTCATCTAACATCTTTTGCATAATCTTGCTATGCCATCAGTCTATACTACATAAGATGAAAAGTATTCCTACTTATCTCATGTTATTATATTAATTTTATGATGATAAAAATAATAATAAAAATATGGTAATTTGTTAAATTTTTTGTTTTGATTTGATTTTTTTATTATTAATAATGGGTGTATTTTGTTTTGATTTGATCTTGATTGAAAAAGGTTTTTAGTGAAAAAATCTTTGTTAAGTGATATTGATTCTAAATACTTTAAAATAATAAATTAATAAAAAAGAATGTTAAATATATTCATTGTGTATCACTCATGCAAGGTCATCACACAATTTTGTGAAGCTGCTATGTCCGTTGGGGAATGTGGTGGGTCAAAGTGAGGTAGGAAGTTGGACTTACCATGGTGGCCCCATTCCAATTTCACATTCGATGAAACCAAACAAAAACTATAAAATACAAGCACAGCCGACCGAAGGGGGAGATCAACTAATTGACAGACGCGTGTGAAGGGTCCATATGAGCCAAAGAAATTGAGATCACAGACGTGAGTGACTGAATTTCTCAACCGTTGATCACATGACCAAAACCGAAATATTCTAATTAAGAACTCTAAAATCCGTGGATAATATCTTATTTTTTTACTCTAAGTAAAATTTGACTGAGTTGTTTATTAATAGTTTTATTTTAAACAGGGTCTTCGGCTTCGGGTTGAGTGAATTTTGGTTTCGGGAGGGCCGTTGAACGCATAAATCGGGGCCATTAAAGCACGCTTTGAGGTATTGGGTTTATTTAGAATGGAAAGAATGGTGACTGTGCCTAGTTTCAGAGCATTTTGAATTCTGGAGATCAAGTGGGTCGTTGGTGGGACATCGTTGGATCCCCCTGTAACAGCACAAGTACATTGAAAACCAGCAAAGATCTCGTGATTTGTTCTGTAACCAAGCGTTGTCAGCCGAAAAACATTGAAACAGGATCCATTAGATTTGATTCAGAGGGCCCGTCTGCTAATTTTTTCCCCATTAGAGTTTCCTGCATCGTGGACTTCTCTCATTGATTTGGAGTGGTTTTTTCGAGTTTTGGACTACGTGGGTTATCTTCAGAGTTTCTTGTTATGGGGGCTCGGGGGGTTCCACTGTACTGGTGAGTCAATGTATTAAGGATTTGAGTGTGTGTGAGGGTGTTTATCTAAATGGGCAATTCTTTCGGTTGCTCTGCCTCTGGGGAGCGCCTGGTTTCTGCTGCGAGAGATGGGGATTTGGTGGAAGCTCGTATGCTGCTGGATTTCAATCCGTGTTTGGCGAGGTATTCCACCTTTGGTGGGCTGAATTCGCCTCTTCATTTCGCAGCTGCCAAGGGCCATAGTGAGGTGACTGCATTCTGGCTTTAGCTTGTACTCTGTTGTCAGTTGGCTTCTAGGTAGATATTTGATAATGCCTCTGTATATGTGATAATGCCTCTGTATATGGTACTATGTTATTCAGAGTTGTGGAATGTGAACAGATTGTGACCTTGCTACTGGAGCATGGAGCTGATGTGAATTCCAGGAATTATTGTGGTCAGGTATGCTTATTTAGCCCATTTACAAGGTGCTCATAATCTTCTTATCAAGGCTACAGTTTCCCGTCGGAAGGTAAACACTACCCTCTTTGACATCCGTTTCATTTCTGTGTGGATCGAACATAGGCCTCCTGCCACCAAAACCTCAGGACCGTTTTATTTGAGAAACTATTTACATCACACACAAAAAAAAAAAACCCACTTTTTCAATGAACTCTGCAAACTGGAAGACAAAAAACTTAGGCAGAAACTTGATAACAAAACCCATTCTCACGGAGAAATCTGCTCTCTATGAAACCAGTCCTACTTCTTTAATAAGAAAGCTCCCCGTCTCCCATTCCCTCAAGATGTCTTAGAATGTAGGGTGACATTTAAAGCAGGAGTTGGTTTACACTAGCACAAACCCATTTAAATCCAGGTCTGATATGCACCTCAAGATTGTGAAGCTAGAGGTTGCATATCTTGAATTCCAATATTTAAAACATCAGCTATTTTTGCGAGATCAAGATGTGCATCTTTGAGCTTCGCAATCTTGACATGCATGTCAAACCCAGGTTTAGATGGATCGGTATTAGTGTCCACATTCAATGTACCCAATGTATCATCTAGATTTAATGCACCATTACACACTAAGTGTTATGGATTCTCCACCCCATCTGGGCTGTAGAGCACCTTGCTTCTCTTGGTGTAATAAGGTTTGTCTTATTGTCCTAAGGAAATTTATGTTTTTTTCTTTCCAAATACTTAGAAGTCTTAGGGACCAATTCAGATGGGACATGAATATCTCGATCATTCTGCTTTATTGGATTATTCATTCCAGAACCTGATCACCTTACAAATCGGTAGTGATCACCTTCGTAGTGCAAATATATATATATATATATATATTTGAAGAAAACTACGATTTGTAAGCTAGATCGTTGAAGAAAACTGCCAACTATAAACTTCCTAACTGTACGAACAGGACCCAGGTGATTAGATCTAGCATGTATCATGAAAGATACCTGTTAGCATTACCAAAACAGATTTGCTAAATGTTGAATTGAGTTATTATTTCTGGAAAGTCCAAAATCCGTCAGGCAAGGCTCGATTTATTGGCCGACTCCTGAATCTTATAAACTTGGCAGAAGCTGCAAGTTTTAGAAAATTAACCTGGTCTTTGATTGACCTTTAAATTTTGCACTGTTAAGTTTTTTTGCGTATTCTCAGTTTATTCAGAGCTGAGGTTCTATTTGCCTCTGAATGCAGACAGCTTTGATGCAAGCTTGCCGATATGGACACTGGGAGGTGGTGCAGACTCTTCTTCTATTTAAAGCAAATGTAATAGTGTTTTTTGTATTTCTGGATTCCAATTCTTAGAGCAGTTTATTCATTAAGAATTCTTACCAGAACTTTGAGTGGAGTACTAATAGCACCTCGGATGCCAGGTGACCAGAGCAGATTACCTCAGTGGTAGGACAGCCTTGCATTTTGCAGCAGTAAATGGTCACACAAGATGCATCAGACTTGTTGTTGCAGATTTTGTGCCCAGTGCACCTTACCATTTGAGTATATTTCCAGCTTCTGGCAACAAGGATGATGCCTCACCTGTGAGACGCCGGTTTGACCTGAAGTAAGCATTAAAACTGGCTGCCTCTTTTGCTGGCTAGAAAATGATTTAGGTTTGGAGCATCCAATATTTGCTCCATGAAATATGTGGATTTACTTATGTTGTCTGGACTTGATGCAGCGCACTCTCCAAATTTGTGAACAGAGCAGCAGATGGTGGGATTACAGCTCTCCACATGGCTGCCCTGAATGGGCATTTTGACTGTGTACAATTGCTACTTGATCTGAATGCAAATGTGTCAGCTGTCACATTTCATTATGGCACATCAATGGACCTGATAGGTGTGTGACCTATCGAATTTTTAAAATGAGAGATGGTAGTTTTTAAGTCTGCTGAACTGTTCATTTCAAAGTTGATGAAACCCTAATTATAATCAGAGCCTTCTAATGTGAGTCATATTAATGGATTCACATGTTTTTTTAGGAGCTGGAAGCACTCCTCTACATTATGCAGCGTGTGGAGGAAACATACAGTGCTGTCAGGTGTTTTATAAATTTTTATTACAAAAATATAGTCTCACTTTCTTAACCTTTTGGTGATTAGAGTTAATGAGAGTTACCTGGAAGCGTTCCTATTGGACTGATAGAACCATTATGCTTTTGTGCCCTTTCAGATCCTGCTGGCTCGGGGTGCTAGTAGAACCACTCTGAATTGTAACGGGTATCTTGAATTCAGAACCCAATCGTTCTGTTTATAAATTGATCAGTTATTCTATGTAGCTTTCATAAGTGGAAATGGTCATTTAGTAGCGTGATTGTTTATGTTACACCAACATAGATTTGATTGTCTTCTCTTGCAGGTGGATACCAGTTGAGGTAGCTAGAATATGGGGGCGTCATTGGCTTGAGCCACTATTAGCACCTAACTCAGATTTAGCTTTACCAACTTATGCTCCATCAAGCTTTCTTTCACTTCCTCTTATGAGTATACTTAATATTGCCAGGTATCCTCTAGAACTTTTATGGCCAAGCCTGAAAATGATCAGTTATGATGACAACGGCGTTTTATATCTTCTTTTCCATATCTAGAAATAGTTTACCCATTTTGACTTTGTCAACGAGATGTTATTAGAGTCCTAACATGATTGCATGATTGGGAAATGGTCTCAGATTGCTACTATTGTAACCTTGTATTCGCAATTTAGATGATCTTCATCACCATCGTTGAACATATCTTAAACATTGCAGAGAAAAAATAATGATTCCAGGAGGCCATCCAGATATATTTCAGAAACCTCCAATTTCTCCCGATTTCTCCTGATTGGTTGGTAGATGCTGTTGTGAGCTAAGTCCACAGAGGTCTCAGGATCAAATCCCATTGGGTCCTTTGGGGTTATGATCTGCCTATGCAGCTGGCATTTGATCTACTTTCCATCTGGAAATTCAGGTGAAGAAGGGGGATATCTCCAGGAGGGCTGGCTTGGTACCAGTACCCCTATTCTTTGCTCATGCGAGTGTGGGGTGAGATCAAGTATGTGAGTGTGGGGTGAGATAAATTCCTCAGGAAAAAAATAATACATGACTGCTGCCCATTGTCAAATGAATAGCAGGTAGAATTATAGCAAAATGCCAGTAATACGTGACTAACCTGGTCTAGAACCCTGACATGAGACAGAGTTTGAGAATGAACACAAATATTAAAGACCATCAAAAACAAAATACTAGGATAAATTACTCTCTTGGTGTAGCAAAGCCCTAATATGATTTGGTTGTGTAGTGAATCAATTCTAATAATGGTGTAGAAAGGTGCTTCTACAACCTAGTATGGTAGAGATGTTGTCACATTGGTAGCAAAGCCCTAATATGATTTGGTTGTGTAGTGAATCAATTCTAATAATGGTGTCGAAAGGTGCTTCTACAGCCTAGTATGGTAGAGATGTTGTCACATGGGTAATGGTTACAATCATATGTCAGGTTCTAAAAGAATAATACTTCGATTAATAAGATTTCTGTGGTTGGGGTTTTCATGGTTGATCGGAATAGCCACAGTTTTGTCAATAAGAATAATACTTATAACAAATAATAATAGTAATACAATATGTTAGTCAAATATAGATACAAACAGAAATAAAAATATCTCTATATATATGAAAGAGAGTTTTGATATGTACATATGATATAAATATTAAAAACTGCTATATACAGAGATAAAAAGGAGAGATACCAGATTTACACAAATAGAAATACTACAATTATGATATATACATAAAAATATTGTTGCATTGCAAATATAAATAACTTAACAATAATCAAAATTGTAATTTTACATTTCCATATTTCTATAAGTTGTGAGTTCTGAGTTCTACAGAGTTGAGTGAGATCCATCTTATATGATCAAAAAACTTACACTTCAAAGGATTTGATCCCTCTTGGCGCTTGATTGATCCGGGGTTAAGATGTATCTATGCTGGTGCTTGTTGCTGCCCATGACAAAATGGTTGAAATGACCCTCTTGACAAACCTTGGTTATTGTCTGGTATGAAAGCTTTGAATCAAAATTGACCTGGGCTTTGTAATGTCATGGCTGCTTATCTATTTGGTTGTAGGCGCTCCCTGGGCGCTCCCTGGGCGCTCCGTAATGGTAATGTTAAATTCTTAAAGTAATCCATATTACTTAAATTTTTAACATTACCATTAATTGCTTCAGGATGTTTGAGAGTGGTTCCAACATCATTGGACTTCATATGGATAAAGTAGAATTTTAGGTCCCATTCAAAATTCAGTAGACTTAACGGTTTTCAGGATTTCAAGATTCGCAAGATTACAACGTTTCCACTGGATTCTATTAGGTATGAGTGTATGTAACTGGCATTTAATCAAGACCACCAAGCTCTCTATATACCCCAATGCTAGTGGTGTTGATTGTTAAACTCCTTTGTCATGGCCTTAGCAAAAATGTACCCTTCATTCAAACAAGAATCATTGATTAGGCATGTTAAGCTTTTTCTACCATATTTTAAGGCTAGGATTAGGTAGTTTCATCAAAATTGGGTGGTGTCGACTGATATCCCTAGAGGATCGAGGTATAAGCAAAGTCAAGACAAGAGGCAAAGGATGAACGATGATACTAATGATGTGTATCCCAATATAAGCGATGGTGGAACATTGCTTGTCATTTAAATGTTTTTGCTTGTTTATTCGTAATGCTTTCTTTCAAAGTTTCAATATAATTATTAATATACTATGGATGGCATTTCGAACTTCATAGTAATGTAGTATTCATCTACAAGCACAAATATGCATGTTTTCATATATTCCGCAACTAATTTGTCTTTTTGCATGTTTTTGTTGAATATAAACATTATATATATATATATATATATATATATATATATATATATATATATATATATATAATAGATGCTCTCGGGACGCTCCGCTCCCAAGGATTTTTGGAAAATGATGCTCCCGACGCTCCCGCTCCGTGCAACATTGTGCTTGCTGCCTGCTACTTCTTTCAGTTTCAGTTATGAGTGTTTGACAAGCCCTATTTGGCTGTATCACTTCAGCTCAGTTTGGATAGTTTTTTGGATGAGTTGTTTTGGCTTTTGTATCAGCCCCTTTCTTGCTGATTGACCTTGAGTCCTCCTTGGCAAAATCAGTCCACTTAAGATCATGGTTGAGATCAAACCCTTGGGGTTTTGATCCATGATCTTTAAACAAAAAATTCTGAGCATATTAAAGAGGACAACATCTAAACATCAGCTACATCTCTATTTGCTTTACTAAAGGTAAGTACAAAACTTGTTTTAGTTTGAAATCTGCACTTAGTTTATATTCAGAAATTTTCTCTTTCTGTTAAGAATCATTTTGGCATGTTTAGATTTATACTGTCTAGATTTTAGCATGTTCAATCTACTTCAAATTTTGTTTTAAGTGTTGATCTACATGTACAACAGTGAACAAAAATAAAAAGGTATCACTGTCTTTCTTTTTCCCTAAAATTCTAACATTGTATCAGAGCTTAGGGCGTGATAAGAGCTCAATAGTGGCAGACTTTTGAGCCTGCGTAGATCCTTGTCTTAGGGTTTGTTTTGTAGATCAATAATAAAGTTTTTTTTTCAGCATGGCTTCATCTTTAGTCAAAGCAGAAGATAGGCTTGAAGGGGCCTCCAACTTCAATGCTTGGAAGGCTAGGGTGTTTAACATACTAGAAGAGGGTGACTTGGATGAGTTGGTTATCAGGGTGATAGAAGAACCCACTTCAAATACAGGCAGGGCAACATATAAGAAGAGGCAGGCCAAAGCTAAAAGAATCATCTTTGATTTAGTTAAGGACAACATGATGCCCCTCATTGGTCATTTAAGGACAACCAAAGAATGCTTTGATTCCCTAGCAAATCTTTATGAAAAGAAGACTCCAACTCAGAAGAGGATATTGAAGAAACAACTACGTACATTAAAGATGGGGAAGAATGAACCTATCTCTGCCTTCTTTTCCAAGATTGCTCAAACCAGAGATCAACTTACAACAATTGGAATTGCAGTGGATGATGATGACCTTGTACAAACTGCAGTTGATGGCCTCCCTAACTCATGGGAGACTTTCCTCTCTTCGGTCAGCAGAAGGGATGTTCAATCTAACTTCGAGAGATTATGGCATGATTGCTTGGAAGAAGAGGGTAGACTCAAAAGCAGGAATGAACCCTCAACGGTAAGTGACCATGCACTTTCAGTCAAAGCCAAGAGATGGAAGAAGTTCCCTCAGCACAAAGGCAAAGGTAAAAAACCCCAAGGTAAGCAATCTCACTTCCACTCTCATTTATCTAAAGTAAGATGCTTTAACTGTAAAAGACCAGGTCATTATGCAAAAGACTGTAGGAACCCTTCTTCACAGCAGAAGCAAAGAGGTAGGTTTCATGCTTCAGTTGCAACTGAGGAAGAAGAACCTCAAAGAAGAAGAACCGGGGCAACCACTAAAGAGCAAGAACAATGTCGAGAATGCTATCTTATCTCCGTCCTCTCCGACACTATAACCAAGTCGGAGTATGTTTGGTTAGTGGACACCGGGGCCTCTAAACACATGACAAGCTTCAAACATAATCTTGTAAACTATTGAGATAAGAAGTTCAATGTGAAGGTAGAATTGGGTGATGATGGCACCTATGACATCAAAGGGTTTGGATCAACATCCTTTCAACTTTAGACAGGTAATGTATTTCATATCGATGAAATTCTTTATGTTCTTGAATTAAAGAAAAATCTCATCTCAGTTGCAGTGTTAGAAAGCAAAGGGCACTCAATAGCTTTCTCCAAAGGGAAGGCTCTCATGTGGCCCTCAAATGGGAGTTTGAGCTCAGCGATGACTATCGGAACTCAAGAGAGTGGACTTTACAAAATCATTGGTCAAGTTGTTCAAGCATTAGCTCACGAGATGATAAACCCCTGTGAGCTATGGCATAAAAAGCTTGGAAATCTGAACTACAACGCACTCCGAGGTTTGCAAAAGATGGTAACAGGTATGCCAATTTTTTTCATTTGAGCATGATAGTGTTTGTAGAGGCTGTGCTCTCGGTAAGAATACAAAGAAAGCTTACCCTCATAGTAATAGAAAAACTAATGGCATTTTAGATCTTATTCATTCTGATCTTTGTGGACCTATGACAACTCCGTCTATGAATGGTTGTCTTTATTATATCATTTTTATTGATGATTGTTCTTGTAAAACTTGGATTTATTTTTTGAAGACTAAAGATGAATCTTTCAGCAAATTTCAAGATTTTAAGTATCTTGTTGAGAATTAGACAGGTAGACACATCCGTGTTTTCAAAATGGACAATGGAAAAGAATTTGACTCCTACAAGTACGATGATCTTTGCAGGGCTTTAGGGTTTAAGAGGGAGCTCACTGTGCCTTATAATCCTTAGCAGAATGGGGTTGCAGAGAGAAAGAACAGAACAATCTGTGAAGCAGCCAGAGCTATGATGTATGATCAGAATCTACCTTTATCTTTGGGCCAAAGCTGCAAGCACTGCGATCTATATTTATATTCAAAACAAGTGTCCTCATAAAGCCCTAGAAGAGAAAACTTCAGAAGAAGTCTTCTCCGGTAAGAAGCCTTTAGTTGATCATTTGAGAATCTTTGGTAGTCTAATCTACATTCATATACCAAAAGAAAAGAGGACTAAGTTAGAGCCCTCCGGAAAGAAAGAAACTTTTGTGGGATACAGTGAAACCTCAAAAGCATACAAAATTTATGTACCAGGGCAAAAGTTCATTGAGGTCAACAAAGATGTGACTTTTCATGAGGAAGCATCCTTTCATTGTTCCAGAGAGTTTCCTTGTGATAGAGAGGAGCAGGAAGCTCCATCTCTGAAACCTTCAGATACACCCCTTCCAGATGAGTAGAGGGAGGAGACCATAGAGCCTTCAGTGGATCCCTTAAGGGATTCTGTCTAGTTTCCCTTAGAAACACCTTCCGTTAAAAGAAAGCTAGCTTGGTGTTGGGAAATTCTAAAGGAAGCAGAAAAGCATGCAACGCCTAAAGGAACCTTCAGAGAAAGCAAGAAACCAGATAAGTACTCCGGCTTAATAGCACAGTTGAATCTTGTAATTGAATCAAAACCTTCCTCCTTTGAAGAAGCCTCCAAACATAAAGTGTGGAAGGATGCCATGATAGAAGAGTACGAGTCAATATTAAAGAATGATGTATGGAAAGTGGTCCCAAGATCTCATGGCAAATCAATGGTAACTTCTAAATGGCTTTACAAAATAAATCATGCAGTAGATGGCAGTGTTGAAAAATTCAAAGCCAGATTTCTGGCTTGTGGCTTCTCTCAGAAAGAAGGAATTGACTATGACGAGATCTTTGCTCTTGTTGCCAGGTATACTTCCATCAAAATCATTATCTCTCTTGCTTCAATTTTTGATTGGAAACTTCACCAGATGGATGTTAAGACTGCTTTTCTTAACGGTGAAGTTGAGCAAGAGGTTTATATCGAGCAACCTGAGGGTTTCGTGATCCATGGGAAAAAATCCCATGTCTGCAAACTCAAGAAAGCCTTGTATGGATTGAAGCAAGCTTCGAGAGCTTGGTATGGAAGAATTGACAGTTTTCTACAGAGTCTTGGATTCTCCAAGAGTATAGCGGATCCTAATCTTTATATAAAGATTGTGCAGAATTATTCTGTTATCTTGGTTTTATATGTGTATGATTTGTTCCTTACTGGAGAGGAACCTCTTATAGCTCAGACTAAGAGGGAGTTATCAACAGAATTTGAAATGAAAGACTTGGGTCTTATGCATTACTTTCTTGGTTTAGAGGTGTGGCAGAAACCAGGTGAGATCTTTCTCTCACAAAGCAAGTATGTAGTTGATGTGCTCCGCAGATTTGGCATGTTGGACTGTAAGTTTATGTCCACACCTATGATTTCTAACATGAAGAAGTTACATGATCAAGCTACAGGTTCAGATTCAGAAGACCCCACCGTGTATCGTTAGATCATTGGGTCTTTGATGTATCTAGTACATACCGGACCAGACATTTGTTATGCAGTGAATGCCCTTAGCCAATTCACGTGTGAACCGAAACATATTCAAATGGTTGCTATTAAGCATGTTGTCAGATATGTTGGGGGAACTATAGCCTATGGGCTCAGATATACTTCCAGTGGAGGTGTAATGCTTCATGGTTTTACAGATTCAGATTGGATGGGCAGTACAGTGGACCGGAAGAGTACTTCCAGATTTTGTTTCAATTTGGGTTCAACTATGATCTCCTGGTCCTGCAGGAAACAGGGCTCCATAGCCGAGAGCACTACAGAGGCAGAATACATTGCTGTAAGTGCTGCTAGTAGAGAAGCAGTGTGGCTCAGAAAGCTACTCTCAGATTTGTTCAGTGCTAAGTTGGAACCCACAGTAATCCACTGTGATAACTGGAGCCGTATAAAGCTCTCCGAGAATCCGGTGTATCATGACTGATTGAAACACATTGAGATGAGATATCACTATGTTCGGGACATGGCGCAGAAAAACATTCTCAGTATTCAGTATGTTCCGACAACAGAACAAACTGCAGATAATTTGACCAAGCCTCTGTCTTAGACAAAGTTTGTGTACATTAGAGACAAGCTTAGTGTTGTTGAGAATGCCTCTCTTGCTAAGAGGGAGTGTTGAAATTAGTGCAGTTGCAAGAGCCATTCTCCGGGAGGATGGCATAAGACCCTAACTGAGATCTAGGGCCCCCAGTACACTCCTGGGGTTCTTGGTTTGGGACCAAGTAGTTTGAGCCATGGAAAAATACCCTAGTGAGGGCCCCTAGTGTATTACTAGGGTTTTTGGTCAAGGACCAAGCAGTAAGTCCCTAGATGTGTTCTAGGGCCCCTCGATGTGTTCCAAGGAATCCTTGCTCAGTGCTTGGATTGATCCTTGGATGTGTTCCTTGGTGGTTGATGATGTAAGCCCCTAGATGTGTTCTAGGGCCCTTGGATGTGTTCCAGGGAATCCTTGCTTAAATGCTTGGGTTGATCCTTGGTCTTGTACCTTGGTGGATGAAAGACCCTAGATGTGTTCTAGGGCCCCCAGATGTGTTCTGGGGTACCCTGGTCTTGGACCAGGTAGTTCTTGGTTGTGTACCAAGATGTGACGATGTGTGATCTTCTTCCTCTCTTCTGGGATGGGCCATGAGACCTAGGAGCAACCACGAAGATGGACATGACCACATCATTGATGTTTCCTCTTATGCAGTGATGATTAAAATTTATAAGCTATCATGAGACTTATGTGGACATGTTTGCCATTGAAGAGGGACCCCCCCTTGACCTTGTCTTGAAGTCCCCCCTTGCTTGATTTCATTTCCCTTCTTGTTTGCTGTGGTGTTGGGTTTTTATAAGTCACTTTGACTTATTTGACTTTTTAATTAATATTTTTATTAATTAAAAATGTCATTTATCATTTGTTTTAATTATTAAAACCTAACCTCACCCCTCTTCCATAACTATAAATTAAGACCTACCCCTCTCTCATTTCACACTCACTTGCTCTCCTCTTCTAAGTCTGATCTTTGCTGCGGCTACCTCAGTTTGGTCTCTTTGTTTTGGTACGGCCTCCTTGGTGGACTCTCTCTTACTATTCTGAGGTGCAGCCTCCTTGGACTTTATTACCTTGCTGGCTGGGAACTTTATTTCTAGTGTGCTTGCTGGGTTAGGGTGCCACAGACTTTCCCTCCTGCTGTGTTTGAGTGGAATGGACCTTCCCTCTTGCTGTTATAAGCTGAGTGGACCTTTCCCCTTGCTATCTAGGGTACTGTGGACCTTCCTCTGGGGGCTGCGGCTTTCCCTTGTGTCCTCTCCTTGCTGCCGCTGCCTCCTCCTTTCTTTGCTGGTGTCTTCTCATGCTTGCTACCTGCTACTTCTTTCAGTTTCAGTTATGAGGGTTTGACAAGCCCTATTTAGCTGTATCACTTCAGCTCAGTTTGGACAGTTTTTTGGATGAGTTGTTTTGGCTTTTGTAGCAGCCCCTTTCGTGCTGATTGACCTTGAGTCCTCCTTGGCAAAATCAGTCCACTTAAGATCATGGTTGAGATCAAACCTTTGGGGTTTTGATCCATGATCTTTAAACAGAAAATTCTGAGCATATTAAAGAGGACAGCATCTAAACATCAGGCACATCTCTATTTGGTTTACTAAAGGTAAGTACAGAACTTGTTTTAGTTTGAAATCTGCACTTAGTTTATATTCAGAAATTTTCTCTTTCCGTTAAGAATCATTTTGGCATGTTCAGATTTATATTGTCTAGATTTTTAGCATGCTCAATCTACATCAGATTTTGTTTTAAGTGCTGATCTACATCTACAGTAGTGAACAAAAATAAAAAGGTATCACTGTCTTTCTTTTTCCCTAAAATTCTAACAGACCAAAAGGATGCTCATAGCCCCTTTGACAAGGACTACCAGATAGCAGACTTGAAACATAAGAAACTCTTGTTAACCATCTACAACTAATGAGATATGCAGTGGAGATTCTTCTTGATGTAGCAAAACTAGCCTTTTTGCTTTTCTGTGAGGAGAGTGGCCTTGGAGGATAGGGTAGATGCATATTCTGGGTTGTCACTTAGAATTGCACAAGATTCCCCAATAGCTTTAACTAGGTTTTGATGGACTTTATAGCGATTGATAAGGTGGGATAATTGACAGTTGTTTATCACATAGTGACTTCTTCCATCTCACAGCTGCATGATTTGTTTGATTTATTCTTTGTTTATAACCTTTATATTTTGTATCTAGATTGGTGGTTCCTTACGTACCCCGTACGGATACTGTGCATGCCTGTTAATGTAATCTTGCCCTTTAATGTATTTTTATGTTCTTGTTTTGCTTTAGCAGTTTTAGCTTTTGAGACCAAAAATTGATTGGACTAGATGAATGTTACATGTTTACAGGACTTAAATAAATAAAATAAAATAGGCTTGTGTTTTTTTGTTTCTTGGAAGATGTAAGGAGCTTGCTTTTAAGCATAATACATGCACTTAATATAAAAATGATTATAAATATTACCACACACACATTTGACTAAATTAGCATAACGTCATGTCATGATACAAAGAATGAGCAATCTCTTATTACTTTTTCAGATTTCTGTACGTATTGTGATTAAGTACCAGTATATTCAATAAGAAAGACCCGTATATGGGCCTTTCATTTTATTGTCCATGTATTAAGTTGATGAAAAGCTAGTATTATCATATAAATTTGGTTTTCTACATGCTTTTGTACAGGGAACATGGATTGCAAGCAATGGATTCTGCAAGTGAAGATAGTGAGCATTGTGCAGTTTGTTTGGAACGCAACTGTACTGTTGCTGCTGAAGGTATTTCTTTTGCATGATATTTCCAAATTCCTATTGATGTCCACACATACACTGTATTTTCTGGTTACATTTGTTACATTAATGTTTGCTTGTGTGAATTAAGTACAAAAGAAATTTGATCAAGTATCTAGTTACAATGGTATTTTATATGGATCTTGTTTGCTCCAGACTGAAAGTTTAAGCTTGTGGATTCTTGAAAGGTGGTGTTTGCAAATCTGTTGAGAATCTCTTAGAGGTCCCCTTGTCCCAATATTTGATCAGAAAACACTTAGAAGATACAGAAATGTGATTAAACCTGAATATATTGTTTTCTGCTTGAAACTGTGAATGGAAAATAAGAGTTTTATTCTGCAGAATAAAGAAACTAGGCAATCCAATCCCTTACTAATAGAAGCCAGTCGGACTTCCAAATGAAGCATTAGTAAGCTATTTCATTTGGGAAGATATAGTAATCGTTTCAATGAATACCAAGGTGATGTTGATAAATTGGTGTCGTTCAATGTACAAAGTATAATACTCTTAAATAGGATGGTTTCACCATTCCTTCCTTCAATTTTGTTGAACTCTCTCGAATTTTGTTTTCCAGATGGGACAGTTATTTCTAAGATTACTTTCCATTTTGTTGCACAAACAAGTTGATTTGCTGAATTAATTGTCCAAACCCTCACTAAGTACCAGACTGCCATAAGCGTATTCTATTGCCCAAAAACCCCCTTTACCATATGGTTGTTACTTTAGAGTTTAGCCTTTCATTTTCTTTCAATGGGCATATACTTGCTATATCCTTAATATTAACCTTATTCAATTTTTTGAAATTGGAGGATCTTTACATATGTTGATCAATGATTTCCCCAATGCACTATGCATACTCAAGGACCAAGGTGGACCCAAATCTTGTAGATTTGTAGAGATGTTTCACAAATAGACTTAACCCAATCACAGCTTATGGGAGACACCTTCTCCAATTAGGTGAATCCCATGGTTACTGATTCTTAATGGGATTCCCAACTTCTCAAGTTGCAACATGTACACTTGCTTCTCCCACAATGGTGAGGTTAGTGTAGTTAATTATTTTCCGACCAACCAAACATTGATTCCTCATATTTGGGATCTCTTTGTCTCTCACCCGCCCTTCACTATTGACCATGCCTAATTTGCCTTTAAAGTTTACTCTCTTGGTGTACCCATCCTTCCCCACCTCCCCTTGTCCTGATACTCTCTTACAACCCCACCTATCATGGTTCATCTTGATATCAAATAAGTTGATGCCTACGTTGTTTGCCTCTCCTAATTTATCCCAAACTTTTCTTATTTCTCTTTCCTTATTAATGCTACTACCAAGTATATCTCATTACATAATCTTTGGGAGGTTACCTTTGATTCTTATCTTCACACCATCTATCACAATAAACTCGCCAACCCTCAAGTAAATGTCCCATGAACCTCTAGTATGATGAGGAGTGTAGCTTATACACATGCATAAACATTGTGGAAGAGTTATGAAGTAGACACTATTTGAGAGGAAAGGCCTCCCTAAAGAAAGACATCATTGATCAAATTTTATGAAGAATTTCGATAAAGATTGACTCGTGTCCTTGTAGAGACAATGAAATCTTCCTCTAATCTCATATTAGACAAGACATCTAAATATAAAGTGCTCCTTAGTCTCGACTCTCAAGCTCAACTAAAAAGCAACATTTGTAGATCCATTTTGCCTTGGGAGATGATGATCAGTCTCAACCTTGTATAGGTTTGGGCACACTCAATGTTGGTTTTGAAGGAAGTGAAGATCATGAAGTAGATGAAACTAAATATAACATGGGTGAACATAAGATTGTTGATGAGCTTGAGGAAGTACTTGGGGTAAAAGGCCAACTTGGGACCCAAAGGCTTAGTAGGCAATCCTGTGTAGAAAACTTGGGTGAAGTTCCTGCAAATATTTTTGCTAATTGTAGCATTGGTTTCCTCCTTTTGGGGGAGGAGGTGGGGAGGGTTGTTGAGGGAGATTGAGTAGGGAGGGAGGTTGTTCATCAAAATATCCACCCTCTTAAGAGGTGATTGTGCCTCTGAGAATCAACGAGGATGCCATTGCAATTGACCAAGGGATGAAAGTTTCTCAGAAGAGTAGAGTGCCAAGGAGTTTTGCGTCTTGAAGAGGAGTTTGGCATCTCTCGTATTCTATGAAGATAGATGATAAGCTTGAACGTTGTCTGTGAAGAGTATTGATGTCTCTTTCAATACAAGAAATAAGGCTTTCTTGCTTCGAGAAGATATGAGCTTCTCTTAACCCTTTGCACTTCCCTTAAAAGACCCTGTTGGTGTATCCTGCCTAAGAAGCCCCCCATCAAATATTATTGTCGATCTTGTGTCTCTCATGCCACCTCCTACTATGATGTTTCGATACCATCCTTTGTTCTTATAATGCCACCTTTTAACCCTCAGAGATATCGAAAGAGCTATTTAAACCTTGAGCATTAGCAAAGCAATTGACGGGGAAGGTTTTCAAGTTGAGTTTCTCAAATACAATATGGAATCTCTTGTACTTCATATTGCTTACCTTTCCAACGACGTAATTTTGAAGTTGAATTCATCAAATACAATATTTTCTCTCTTGCACTTCATATTACATACCATTTCAATGATGTTGTTTGCTCACATTTTTTTCCTTCGTGGTCACAACATTCACCCTATTTTTAAATTGGGTGAGAGTTTTGATCAAAATAATTACAAGACTTGTGATTGGGCATACCTTTGCTAAGCTTTGTTCTACGATTTTGAACACGTGTCTTTGTGAGCATTTGCAGAGAGGTAAAAACTTGGAGCTAAAGGCCACATAGGTTTTAGAAGAGACCACAAAACTATTGATGACATCCTTACTCATTGGGCCATTATTGAAGAGGCTAGACAACGATTCTCAAAGGTCTTTTGTTGCTTTGTAGACTTTTGAAGGCCTTCAACTTTGTGTTGAGACACTCTTTGTTTTAGAGATTGTGTGGAATTGGCATTTCTAAGTTTCCCATTGTTACTATAATGAGATTCTAGGAGATTATTATAGATCGGTTTCATACAACTATAGGATTTTCTAAGTATATCAAGAGTACCATTGGGGTCAAGCAAGGATGTTCCCTATCTCCAACTTTATTTGGGATCTACATTGATGAGATTGAGGAGTGCATTAGGGAGAACACATAGGGATGATGGATGACCCTTATGCCACATCTTGATCACATTGTTTTTGCTTGTAGACGATGTGGTTCTCTTGACATCCCTAGAGGGTTTGCAAAGGTAAATTAATGCCCTTGCCAATTTTTGTGTTTGAAGACAATTGGCGGTGAAGCTTTACAAAACTAAGGTTATTATCTTTAATACCTCCAATAGCACTCTTTTTGATTTTCACTTTTTGAAAGGGGGAGGTGGAGATTACTGCAACATGAGTATACTTGGAGGTCCAATTTTATCGCTCCTAGGTTGAGCTTGAGGCCTACTTCCCAACCTTGGCTTAGTGAAGGGTATGCATCTCTTTTCATATTTGAGTGCCGTTGTTTTCTTGTATTCTTCTAGGACATACCTTTGAAAATGCACCCATTTAACACAAATATCAAACACAATGTTCTCCATGTTTTTGAGGTTTGGAGACCCAATTTATCAACTTTTTGATTGGGCACAATTTAAGAGTCAAATATATCATAATCTAGCATATAATCCATTGCTAGCAAACAATGCCTTAGGCATTATCTAGGCCAAGTTTGGTGTCCATCCCTTGCACCTCGAGAGCATATTCACATTTGTCTCCTTTCTTCACAAGACTTGTACTTAGGGCGATTTAGCTACAAGACAAGGTATTTATCCATACTTGGCCCTTTGTTTCTCAAAGGAGATTGCCTCCATGCATTTCCCAGGGAGAAGATGGTTTTGGTTCTTAGAGGCATCGACATCATGATTGAGCATCTCCCACCTATTCTTTTTGGACACCTCTAGCCACCTTCTCCCTTCAAAGTAGAGATCAATAAAATGATGAAAGAATCATATACCAATAGTTCATTCAGATTACTTGCACCTCCCTTGCCCACCCTCCCCCAAGCCCCTTGACCATAAGAGGGCCTTCTACTTTGATCTTTTTTACTGCCGATGAACATTCTCATTGTTTGTTCGGACTACATTCAATGCTGTTGGTCACATAGCTTTAGGATCCCACTCAGGGAGCCGAGGGTTGGTTCTCATTAGTTACATGTTGATTTCGATTACCATATCCCACAAATAGATAGGATATGTCAGCATTGTCATCCAAAGGAGGTTGAGACAAAGGAGCTCTTCATTTTTAGATGTCTCATACATTATGAGATCCAGGGAGATTTCATTTCGGATTAGAGATGTTTGGTTCTCTATCTTCAAGAGTTGGTCACTTATAGATGATAGACCTTATGGACTTATCCAACCTCTGTCAGAGATGGGAGATGACAAGCGCCTTATGGATACTTTAGCGATGGATATAAATGGTAGTATGATTGCATGGACATTGAAGAGTAGAGAGGTGCATCTACAGCCTAGGTAGATGTTTCACATTTGTAATGTTTCTCATTAGTTACATGTTGATTTCGATTACCATATCCCACAAATAGATAGGATATGTCAGCATTGTCATCCAAAGGAGGTTGAGACAAAGGAGCTCTTCATTTTTAGATGTCTCATACATTATGAGATCCAGGGAGATTTCATTTCGGATTAGAGATGTTTGGTTCTCTATCTTCAAGAGTTGGTCACTTATAGATGATAGACCTTATGGACTTATCCAACCTCTGTCAGAGATGGGAGATGACAAGCGCCTTGTGGATACTTTAGCGATGGATATAAACGGTAGTATGATTGCATGGACATTGAAGAGTAGAGAGGTGCATCTACAGCCTAGGTAGATGTTTCACATTTGTAATGTTAATAAACTAAAACGAAAAACATTTATAGTCTGTAAAAATGAAAAATTTAAAAATACCTGACCATAATAATAAAAAAACAGAAAAGAAAAGGGACCATAATATTATAAAAATCTATAATAAAATAAACCAGCATAGATCCATCTTGACTCGGATCTTTTAAGCATCGATAGAATTATGTCTCAATTTCTTTTGATCCCTCTCGATGCTTATTAGATCCAGCCCCCAGGGTTAAGATTGATCTATGCTTGGTAGCAAGACGATGCCACTCTCTCGTTTTGTTGGGAAACAATCCAATTCCATGAGGCCAGTGGTCTCTTACTCGAGACTGCCTTTTAGCCCAGATCGAGCAACCAAATGCTCATTACTAGATATATCTCTTTGGCCTTGGATGTTAGAAGAGCTCCTCTGTGGAGCACCTAGGCTTCCATGGGATTACTAAGCTTGGTCTAGACAGTGTCCACCACTCTCCAAAGGACATTATTTGACTTTACATTAGTACTTTCATTGGAGCATTGGGGATGACAGAGATAGCTTCTCTTCTACTTCTACTCTCTTTTTTTCTCCTCTTGCCTAGTGATGTATTCCTTTTTAGGGTTTATCGCCTAGGTTGACCTCTTTATACTCTTATTTTCAATTTTGTTGTTTCTTTCTCCTAAATTGTGATTTGCATCTATGGCCAAATATGGCTACTGAAGTGGCCAAATAGGGTGGCAGGTTGACTTTTAGATGAAATCGTCCAGGCCACTTGTTTTGATAACATTTTCTTATCCTCTCTAATCTTCAGGAAGAAGATGGATTGTCCTCGTTTAAGTATCTACCGCCAAATATTTGAATCAAGATTTGAGATCCTGCAGGTGTTTGAAACCATGATAACCTGTTTTCCCCCTGGAGCCCAACGCCCTTGGTTCAAATATATTGTCGATGAGGATTTCTATATCTGTGAAGGTTTTGTCTGGGATTTGGATCTCAGATGATTCCCGAAGTCGGGAAACGTGAAACACATTGCAATTTGGGAAGTCTCCCAATATGATAACATGGCTTGAAAAAAGATGAATAGGGTCTCTTCCTCATCTCAGAAGCTTCATTCTTCCTCCAAAATGGATTCTAGTGCTGGTGGAATTTTGCACATGGAGTTTTACTTGAACCCTCAGAGGTCTTGCTCTCTGTGGTCTTTTGAGAAAGTTGCCACTGAGCCTGAGCAAAGGCTTCCATTTTAGAGGGGACGAGTGAAAAAAGAACAGCCACTGCAACAAACAACAGTCCATTCCCTGGTTGTTCTCCTCCCTGCTTGCCTCCACCCTTATTCAAGGATGTGAAGGGCCCCACTTCTGTCGTCCAATACCTGTCTCATACTTTGAACAGATTTGTGGTTGAAAAGCAACAAGACCCACCAATAGCCCAGATTTCTCCCGATCTATCTGGAGAAAACTGTAAAGATTTTGCAGAAAGAGTTCTGATCTGCTATTTCACTGGCTTATGGCCTAGTTGTTATATGCTTAGTGCCTGTCTCACTCAGAACTGGTCTAACAATTTTGTGGTAACCTAATGGTTTTTTCGTTGTTTATTTCGAAAACTTCAGGACAGAGCTTGAATCTTGGAAGAAAGGTCTATGGTTTTGGTAAAGAGCCAGTCTCTTCTGGAAGCCTTCTTTCTCAGCCCTTGGACCCTCTCTCTATATCAATCTCTACAACCTCTGTTTGAGTTAGACTTCCAAATCTGCCAGTTCATCTTAAGAATGAGCAAGCCTTGGAGGTAATTGGTAACACTTGTGGAAAATTCTTTCGTTTTGATGACGGCAAGAATAATGATGGTATATAGCTCTCTGGAGTGATTTATATGGAAGTGGATCAAAGCAAATATCTCCTTGATAGAATGAGTCCAGTGTATGATGGTATGCATCAAGACAAACCTCTAGATGAGAATGTATGTTTCCACAGTTAGTCATAATAGTAGAAAATTTTTCTGGATAAAACTGTGCAAGGTTTCGAAATGTCTAACATTTCGAGTGGACACTCCACTCATCATCAGGGACATAAGAAGCTAGTATGATTTGAAAATAGTGCCGAGGCTTGTTTATATAGGAGAAGAATGGCCAGTAAAGATAAAGGATAGAAATGGTAAAATTAATAAATTAATAGAGGTAGCTGTTGAGATTAGGTGTTCAAATTAATAATTTAATAGAAGTAGCTGTTGAGGATAGGTAGTCAATGAAGGAAAAATAATAGGGTTGATAAATTTTTTAATAATTGGTAAATAAGTAAAATTAATAAATTAGAAAGCCTAGAAAGGCTTGTTTTGAAGTATAGATTAGATGCATAGGTTGTATAGTTCCTGAAGAAGGCCTACAGAGGCTGGACATGAAAGACCGCAACATGTATATTCTCATATGAATATAATTTTTTTTTCCTTTGAAAAAAAAAATTAATAAATTAGAAGTAGCCGTTGAGATTAGGGATTCAATAAATGAATGATAAAGGGAGGTTTTTGATTATCCAATTTTTTTTATGGAAAGACATGGAAAAATTAAGTAATAATTGGTAAATTAGTAAAATTAATACAATTAATAAATTAGAAGAAGTAGCCATTGAGATTAGGGATTCAATAAATGAATGAAAAAAAAGGGGGTATTTTTTGATGGGATAATCAGAGAGGTGATAAAAAAGGGGGGATACATGATAAGGCAATCGAATAAGGGAGAAAATATAAATAAAAGGAATTTGGTAAAAGCCATTGAGATTCGGAGAAATAAATCAAGCAGGTGGTGGAGGAAATTAATTAAAAGGTGATGAAACGATGAGATTAAGAGGATAAAAATTTGTGGTCAGAAAGTAAAGAAATTCATTGATTAAACCTCTAGATTACAAAAACATAGATTTTAGATGCAATTTTTGATGAAGAAGCAGGGCACCTCTTAGTGGCCTTTCCAAAAAGCTTCAACAGACTAGATGTTGATGGGTGTAGAAGGAAAACCTTGAGATTCCTCCCATGATAGATCAAAAGAGCTTCCAAGGAGATTAAAATGCACCTGGGTAGAACAATAACCAGGAGAAAAGAAATCAGGTAGCTCTGCGGCAAATGAAGTCTGTAATTACTAAGAATGAATCTCTGCATAAGCAAAAGTCCAGTCTATTTGATCAAGAAAATAGAAAGGAAGACCTTAATTCTGAAAAAATACATCATGGAGATCGTCAGGAGAAGAAGCCTTGACTGAAAAGAATACATTGAGTATTCTGTCATCGAAGAACCCCCTGTTCTCGTCCCTGCTTGCCTCTGCCCTCTTTCGGGGATGTGGTGAAGTTGCCCCAGTCCTGCTGTCCACTTTCTGTCTCATACTGTGAGCAGATTTGTGGTTGAAAAGCGACAAACCCCGTCAATAGGCCAGATATCTCCCGATCTATCTGGAGAAATATGTGAAGATTTTGTAGAAAGAGCTCGATCGTATGGAGAAGAAGCATCGATTGAAAATAATACATCGAGTATTCTGACATTGAAGAGCCCCCTGTTCTCGTCCCTGCTTGCCTCTGTCCTCTTTCAGGGATGTGGTGAAGGGCCACAGTCCTGCTGTCCACTTCCTGTCTCATACTGAGCAGATTTGTGGTTGAAAAGCAACAAGTCCCGTCCATAGGCCATATATCTCCCGATCTATCTGGAGAAAGCTGTGAAGATTTTGCAGAAAGAGCTCTGATCTGCCACTTCATTTTCTTATGGCCTAGTTGTTATGTGCTACTGGGCTAACAATTTTGTGGTAACCTTCTGTGTTAATGGTTTTTTCATTGTTTACTTCAAAAACTTTTGGACAGAGCTCGCTTTGAAGAAGGTCCATGGTTTTGGGGGAGAGCTAGCCTCTTCCTGAAACCTTGTTTCTCATCCTTTGACCCTTTCACTCACTGTCAATCTCTACAACCCCTGTTTGGGTTAGACCTCCAAATCTGCAAGTTCATCTTAAGAATGAGCAGGTCTTGGGGGTAATTGACAACTCTCTGGGAAAATTCATTTGTTTTGATGATAGCAAGAATTATGATGGTATAAAGCTCTTTGCCATGATTTGTATGGAAGTGGATCTAAGAAGTGGATAGAATAAGTCTAGAGTATGATGGTATGCATCAAGAACAACCTCTAGATTCCAAAAACATGTATTTTAGAAACTCCTCTTTGAATATATGGAAACTCCTATTCGACGGATTTTTTACCCCCTTTTCTTTTGTTAATACAATTTTTGAACTAGCAAAAAAAACAATAAATTATACCTTAATACTAGTTGATTATTATTTTATTCATGTTAGTTTATTTATTAGACAAAAGGGAGCTTGCTTGAAAACAGACGTTATGTTCAAATGGCAAGATGGATGCATTTTTCATCATCTTACAGTATAAGAAATTGCACACACCCACATCCATGCTCACAAAGACATACACAACACATGCCTACAGCAAATAATTGCTACAGTCTATCCTGGCCTTCCAACACGTTCTCTACAGCTACTGAGTAGATGAATGGGCTGATAGGTGGTTTCTGATTTTTTCAACTTATATAGTCTTGATATGTAAGTAGATTAAGCGTCTTTCTCAATTATATTCTAATATTGGCTGGATATTTATGGTTAAATTTAACCCTCTAGTCAATAAACCTACTTAAGGTTTATTCATTTTGTTACAACTTCAACAAAAGAATCATAATTATTGGAGCCAAAATCTAGTTTTTTGAGTTTGTTACATATGCCGACTTTTAGGGGTTGATCTACCAGGTGTTTATGTATGGTACCTTTTATGGGAATGATTCCTAAGTGATTACTGAAATTTTATCCAATTTGGTGGCAGAAAAACATGTTTGCTCCACATTAAGGGGTGAACATGCAATCATGTAGAACGTGTTATATGTGTTTATCTATCTTATTTCCAAGGAAAACCTCGTGGGGAGATCCTTGGCTGCTTCCCTGCATTTCGTGGATGGTAACAAGTGTAAACTTGTTGGCGCTGATTATGGTGCCTGACCTGGTAGGGACATCAAGTGAGGCATGCAACAGAGGCAGCCAGCCCAGGGGATGAACTCTGAGACCTCCTGCATGAAGCTCAAAGCACTCAATCACTTGAGCTAGCCCACTGTGCTTATATTTCTGTATATCTATCTATATATGTATGCATGCGTGTATTTATGCATCATAAAATATAGATTGATTTTCTTTCAGAAATTGTTGTAGTATATCTGTAGAAAATGGAACTTTCTCTTTAGAAATTATTAACACTGAAAACATACTAATTCTAAAGTTGATTAGATGTTAAAACAGTTAGAAAAAGGCTTTAAAAACCCTTGTTTCAGGGCATCTGGTGGATCTGATTATCCAATGGTTGGCTGCATTCCAAGGCCAAAAAATGGGGCAAAACTGTGTTTCCAATCTTTCTACCATTTTTGGCACCTTGGATTTTTATAACTTTTTACTTCTACTGCCACATATGGTATGCCTTCCATTTGGATTAATTTTATCTGCCAGGTAAGAAACAGAGTCTGAAGGTTATAATTGGGTATTCTTAGATGAGAACTTGTCTGCATGTGCATAACATATTCCGATATGCTTGCTTTGGTAAGAATAGCAGGAGATAGATTGAAGAAAACAAGACATCAATTACAAGGATTGTTCTCTGCAGAAATGAAATTAGTGCTGATTCTATCTTGGTGCATGCCTATTGTACAGGTTGTGGTCATGAACTTTGCACGAGATGTGCTTTGTATCTTTGCTCAACAAATAATGTTACTTCTACTACTGTAGGCCCTCCTGGGTCCATATCTTGCCCTCTTTGCCGCCAGGGCATTGTATCCTTTGTAAAATTACCCGGATCTCCGTCAAAGGAGTTGAAGTTGAATATCACGCTTGGATTATGCACTCCATGTGCATCAGACACTTGTGATCCAGATTCGCCATGTAGTTCAGCATGTAAATCAGAGTTTCGGAGAAATCCTAGAGTCTCTCCTGTATCTTCAGAATCATTTTGCACTGTCTCCTGCAGTCCATTCCCATCTGTTAGCCTACCCTTGTGTACATGCAACAACGAACCTGGCTCTTCACTCGAAGCCAGACAGGAAACAGAAAGTTCTTCTCAGCAAACACAGGCACCTGTACATGATGCCTCTGCAGCAGATTCAGTTTCCTCTTTGGAAAGTGTCCTTGATTCCTCTCTTGAACAGAAAGAGGCGGTTAGCCCAAGGGTTGACAAAGCAAGCTGCTCAAAGATATTGTTTTGGGGCAGGAAGAATAGCCATAGAGAAAAGCCTGGAGAACAACCTTGCAACACTGAGATAAGTGTTTGACATATTAAATATGTTGTGGTTGTCAAATATTTGCGGGTCCACCATTGGTTGTATTCTATTCTGTTCTTTGTAATTTGAATTCATTTTTTATGGCTTGGCAGAAGTTCCTAGATGACTTCTAGAATTAGAAGAAAGTGTGCCTTCGACATGGTTCTTGCCAAATCTCATTGATACAACCAGCTTTGTTTATCATTTGATATACCGGATATAAAACTGGCATTTTGATTCATGCTGTTAACTATTGTGTGGAGCAAATTTCTCTTTGTGGTGTTCGTCTTGGAGGAAGTTGCTGGTTGGCAGCAGAATGCATACAACTGATGCTTTAGAGGCAATTAAGATGGTATCTTCAGACTGACTTCTTCACTACTACCATGATTGTGTAATTTGGCTTTCGTAAGCTTCTTGTTCCTGGCAAACACACAATGCATAGAGACCTTTGTGATCAATTGAATGATGATAAAGTAAAGGACATGCACAAGTATTTGTAACTTGTGCAGGGGCAGTGTATCTTTTATCTATACAAGTGCTGCTTTTCTAGAGTGAATTCCAGTTCCACGTCAGATTATGTATGAGGAAATTTCATCTGGGCAATCTTTGTAGTGAGAAGAAAGGCAGTGCTACTGTAAGAGATGGAATGACATTTTATCAATTTTTGTTAGTTTGGCCAGAAGTACTCAGGGTGGATGATATTATCAGGAGTTTTATATCATCTTGTTTGTTTTTGGTAGTCTTCTTCTTGATCTGCCCAGAAAATGGAGGATTGCGGCTGTTGCAATCTGGTTGGTATTCAACCTTTAATTGATGATGTTGAACTAAGAAGTATGATTCATTATTTTGTATTTATTCTCAAGGTGGAGTTATTGACCTAATATAGTAAGCACATAACAAGGTCAATGATCATCATCCTCGAGGTAGATAAATAGGTAATCCTGAGTTCAGATATTTTCAGTATCCATTTATCAACATGCTTCTTCTATCTCGCATCGCAACCATGTATGTGTAATGTATCACAATGGACACTTTTATGTGGTTTTATGGTATATTGAAGAAAAATAAGCTATTCAAATTATGTAAGTACGACAGTTTAAATTTGTAGGAGAATTTAAAGCAATAATGGTAAATGTGGACTTGATACTGTATAACTTTTTACACCTGACTACTGGTGCAACAAAAACAAGTGTGTGCGGCATGTAAAGAATTTTTTTCTAGATTTTGCTTCATGTTTTTTTCTTGTCTACAGGTGGGAGGTATGCAATTTGTCTATGACCATGGACTTGGTTTTGGTTTTATGGTAATAAATGATAATTTTAAGATGAACTAATAGTTATTTTCTTAAAAGACAATCATTGTATGTTTTTGAGTATTTAGTCTTTACCTTCACGTTTTCAAGGATTGCTTTCTTTTAGGATATCATCATATTTCTCCAAAGTTTAGCTTTGGAATCGTTTGGTATCATCTATTTGAGATACATTTCCGTTTCAATTTCACTTAAGCCTTTTAGTTCTAACAACTTAACAATTACAACATATAAATGGAACTATAACAACCTATAAATGGAACATTGTTATAGTTGACATAGATGACTCTTCCATTGTTTCAATTTTACTTTCAGCTTTTAGTTATGAAAACTTAACAATTAGAACACAATTTTTCTTTTGCTGGACAAAAGGAGTTTATTATATTCATGCCTTTCATGTGTACATGTAATCATTACAGAGCCAAATCTGGATATAGTCATCCCTCAATTATATACATCCCCAAAATAACCACAGCGACCTGAGAACCCCATTTGTACGGTCTTTAAACAAAAAATTCCAACTGTTTTAAATCAAGAAAATGGACATACTTTCTATGGACATCTAGCTGCCATGTTTGGCTAATATAAAACTAAAACTATGATAGATATTTCCAAAATATCTGAGACGATCCAAAGCTGAGGGTAAGTTCATGTCTATCTGGAGCCCTGAAGATGATGGAAGTGGTTTGGAGTATCCATTGTTCTCTTTTTCAAACTCATGCCAACAAGAAGGATCTCTAGTTGAGCCCTTGCCTTCGTTGAGGAAAACAGTTTTCAAACTTCTCATCCATTACTTGGTTAGTTGAGATTTGTTGTACTCTGCTACCTTGTAGAGTCTCATTCTTGACATTTGGATTGACCTTATAAATTTGTTTGGAGGCCGAGTTAGCTCTTTATATCCTCCCTGAATTCAATGACTTTGAAGTCTAATTTTTTTTATTCACTACCGTATTGGCAGACTAATTGACAATTTTGTGCTTTGCTTTTTTGATGTGTTTATATGCCATGTTTCTATTGGTGGTGGCATCTCTAATACAACCCTATTTGATCTTGTAGGGATCTACGAGCAATATTTTCTTTTATGCAAAAGAATATCAATATGTTTAGAATCTCTTTCCACCTTGAGGTTTTGGAATACATTTGAGGCATAATATTATTCCATTCTCCAGCATAGTGTTTATTAACCTTTAGACCTAAAACAAGAACCAAGTATACAGAAAATATGATTTTTGAAAATTGGATATAATAGCCTTGCATTATGATAATCAAAAGAAAGAAAACAATGTTCACTTGCCTGTTAGGTGGGGCTCTCTTTTATTGAGCAAAGATCCAAATACAACAATACAAGACAATATTCCATAACTTCCTATTATCTCTAATTATATTTTCAATGGAAAAACCCTAACTACTTGTAGTCCTATCTTTAATGGGTATCAACTATTTGGTGAGCCTTCTAAAGTGGACCATTTTACATTAAATCCACTACTATGGCCCTTTTCAATGAGGATGGTTGTATACATCAATTGACTAACTCCTAAGTAGCCTAAAGTAGGGAGGTTAGGATAGGATCTTAACATGCCCCCCTTCAAAAACAACGCTGTCCTCAAGGTTGTAGATGAGAAAATTGTTGTATAATTGTCTTTGGCTTCCATGTGACATCTTTGGGTTGCATATCTTTCCATTGGATAACACTTCTTTGATTGTGCGTTGGTACAGTCGATGCTCTCTAGTATCCAATATTGCTTTCGACTGGAGCCAAATGGAGCCTTCTTCAAGTTCTAGTAAGTTGATTTGCATCTTGCACTTTGAGGCCACAACTTTTTCGGACATGACACATGAAAAACTAGGTGAATCTTAGAGTGCGGGCCATGACTTTTTTTAGACACGACACATGAAAAACTAGGTGAATCTTAGAGTGGGTTAGAAGAGCCAACTTGTAGGCCACTTTTCCAATGCGTTGGATGATCTTAATGGGTTCATAGAGCTTTGGTGCTATTTTTTGGGGTATTTTGTCCCTGTGATGTTTGTTATAGGGTTGAATGTGAAAAAACACTTGATATCCTTTTGCAAAAGAATATTTCAAGCGATGTTGGTTTGCTTCTTTCTTTCTATTTGAGTCAAACGAATTGTCCTTAAATGTGTGGAAATGGTTTCTCTAATGTAAAGTGCATTATCCATAACTTGAACCTTGGAGGTGCTTGGTAAATAGGAAGTTATGGACAAAGGTTTTTGGCCATAGACAACTTTATATGGTGTCATTTTGGCCATGATAAGTGGTATTGTACCATCATTTTGCAAGGAGAATCCATTATGCTCATTGGTGTGGTTTCTGAGAAACGACACATCACAAATGTGTTTCTAAGCACTTGTTGACCACTTTAGTTTGATCATATGGTTGAGGATGATATGCGGTGCTCATGTTCAACTGGGTACCTTGAAGTTTAAATAACTCCTATCAAAATTTGTTAGTGAAGGTAGGTGTTGAGGAAAATATATGAATTGATCTTACTCAAACATTTTCAGACTTTACTTGGCTAAAACAAAGTAGACGAGAATATCACCCTATGTTTATAGCCAACAAAAATAACATCTTAACTCACAAGTATTAATTACGAGTGCGTAGGCTAGTCTTTTATCAACAAAAAGCTCGCTGGAAATTCATTTTTTATTTAATTTTCTGAATATTACAATTGCTAAAATAAATGTAAGAATAGAAGTAAAGACACCAAGATGATAATCAAGATAGATGAGACATAAAGCAATCATTTAGTTCATTTCAATTCACCAAAGAATCATTTTCTTTACAAAATCTCATACATAAATCTTGGACCAAAGTCAAACTTAGACATCTCCTATGGAACATACAAAAGGACCTCCGATAGAAAATCAAAACTGAACTCTAAAAGCTGGATCAACTTGCCACAGAGTGCTGTCCACTTGACTCTGCACAATAGCCTTTATCAGTCATGAAAATTAATTCACAAACAAACAAACCTACATAGACTATCAAAGATAGATCAACACCTCTGAAAAACAGGTGTCTGAATGATTTGATTCAACCTTGAATATTGATGTCTACAATAAGACCCTGCTATCATAAAAAAAAATTAGGCTGTGATGAATATATGAATGAATGAAAACTGAATTATCTCAACATAAACTCAAAAAACAAACTTTAGCATGCTTCTGCTTCTATCCTCCTCTTGTTCCTCCCTTTCCTTTTGCTTTTAACAAATTAGAATTGGTTGAAGAAGTTAAATCAATTCATTAGTTAAGTTAATTAAAAGACTCAACTAACTTTAGTTAGGGGGAAGAGCAATAATTATAACAACGGTCATAAATAAATAATAACTAGTAGGTGGGACCCCTCGTGACTCCCTTTAGTTCACAATAGTCATAACAATCATAACATAACCATTAGTGAAGCAAAACACACCTCCTTGTGCCTCCCATCAACATATTCAGTTTTGGCAATTTAACCTCATGAAATTTAAAATTATTTCAAAAATAATACTCATATATCCAAAAAAACATGCTGTCCAAAGATCCCTGAAATTTACTGTCATAAAACAATAGATATAATAAAAACTCAAAAACCATATTTCCTAGTCTGTGATGCAACCCTTCCTTGATTGTTGCTGTCACCTTTTGATTTTCCTGAATTTGCCTTTGGCTGTGCAGAGCCTTTAGGCCTAATTTCGTTGATCACGTGGGAACAATCGTCCTTCAAATGCATCCGGGAAGACACAGATTTGTCAGAGCCATTGGAGGGCGAGGAGGGGGCAACAATGGCTTTTCCTTTATCAAGGGCATGGTGGGTCTCAGTTTTCAATCTCTTGCTAGCATGGGAGGATTGCACTAGCGAGTGATCAGGGGCAGCTTGGGCAATGGGGTTAATCGACGGAGGGGGAGACAAAGACAGGTTGGGCCAGCCACGATGTTGGGAGATTGTCAGGTGGACAATCTCATGCCATCCATCATTTCTAGGGACCTTGGGTTGTAATGAGACACAAGGAGGTACATGGATACCAGGGGCTTGTAGGGCTTGGAAAGGAGGCCTTTCAGGCCTAGGTTGGACTATTCCCTGCCCAATCCAATTGAATAATTCAACATGAAGCAATTGGCCAAGCTCTTGTGAATCAACGTCAAAATGTATGGAGAACCTAGGCCTTCTTGGGCCTCGGTTCCAATTACTTCTACATCTGTTTCCTCGGCCATGGCTACCTCGACCGAAAAAACTCATGCTACATGCGCGATCAATTAGCAAATAGTCTTTTAAATAATCATACATGACAACTCTTAAAAATATGAAATAGATTTGGCTCAACAATGTATCAGACTCATGCAACCCAATCCATACAAATTGTTTTACTGTTTATCAATGAGCAGGGGGTGAAAAGGGTTCTGGGAGATGCGAGGGGTTTGTATTGAGCGAAACATGATCTCATGAGGGGAAAAGAACATGGTTACTGCTCAATGAAAACAACAATCAACTGTAAAGCAAACCAATAAAACCTCACTGCAATCCACACAATACACTGCCACTTTCATCCACTTTAACACATAATTTCTCTTGACCATAATCAATCTCAGAACAGGGAGTGAAAAAATGAATATGGGAGGTGACATGGTTTGTAATTAGTGGAAAGTGAAATAATGGAAGGGAAGAAAAACAATTACTGTTCCTGAAATTAATTAAGTGATCCATAAAACATTTTGCGAAAGGAGATGCATCAACCATCGATCATTTGACCAAATAATAATTTCTGTGCATTTAACTAGTTCACTGTTCATAATCAAATATCCCACACAGTGCCATCACAAGACATTATGTATTCCACACAATTTGCAAGAGGTTCTGTTCCTTTCATTCACATACTTGCATTTTACAACAATTTACGAACAATACCCATTTCCAATATGCAAACTATCAAAATCAACCACTGCCCATGCATTTCTTCAATCCACAATAATGCTTCAAAAGTCATGTTTCAAATTAACAATGAAGTCACTATCACTGCAATCAGGCCTATCATTTAAATGCAATGATATTCGTTAAACATATATAGATAGTAACTAAAATAATCAAGACCAATTTGCCACGCACGAAATGACAATTAATCATACAACCAACATCCACCATTTAGACACAAGCCATGCACAGGGTAATTTGCTCAGGTAATGTAGTTCTGCCACTGTAAAAAAAAAATTCAATGTGACTTAAAAACTGGGCCACCCATCCAACACGACTATCATCAATAACATGCCTTCTTTAACAAGTGATCGATTGCAATAAATAAACATGCTTAAAACTCTGTGAGTATCTCTGACTGTGAGAACTCAAGCCCTCTATTTTATACACAGTGCGCAGCCAACAAAACCCCGTGATGCAACAATTCCACTTTAACAAAAACAAACACACAGTCACAGTGATAACTCAACATCTCGTGCCAAGCCCTTGATTTAATATAACATTGCTTCGATTTAGTCACACCGTGATCGAATATGCTGTGAAAACTCAAGCTTATACAATCAAACAAGCATAAGGATGTAGCGGATATATTCTCTACAGTCATCCAGTCCAATAGTCATCTGACCCCAAAGAAAACCATAGTTACCACGCCCATCATTTCATTTTGCAAAAACACCATACACACAACGCGACATGCGTGAGCAACATCAAGAATTTGTAACCAATGCCAGCTATCATCCAAATAATCATTAGTGTCAATACCAGTGACTGCGTATCAACCAAACAAATTTTCCACTATTGTAAAGTCAATTTATGTAACAAGCTGTGACAACAATGCCTACTCACGCATTGATTCGAATCGCGGCAGAGGCCTTCTTCTTTAAACAATACTGAGTTATTACATAAGGAGGGTGACTGTATACTTTGAAAGTGCAATTTGGTAATGTTTGGTTTACCACTATTATAATAGAGCCAGTGAGTTTAGACCAACTAACCCGACTTTCACATGACCAACTAGGCGAGCTTGGCTAAAAAATCGACAATTATACCACCAATCAACCATAACCAAGTAGTAAAACCAACAAGCTAGGTTGGTCTTCTCTACCAATCTTTAGACTGGAGGCTAAAGTTTGTCCCGTAGCCAACACAGGGAGAGCAGAGCCATTCCTTGTAATGGTGGAAACTCCGAGGGCATGGTGCATATACAGGAAGGACCACAACTCATTCGTGGATGGGTACAAATCCACGACAAGGGGGCCATAACCGAAAGGTAAGGCTCTGGATAGGCCTGACAATGGTTACTTAACGCACGCAGGGTATAACCCTCGTGCTCTTTGGTCAAACAATCACAACACAGAGGTGAAGACATGGCCGAGTAAAAACCCACTTCATGACCCTTAGTAGTAAAACCAACCAATGCTGAAGTGAAGAAAACACAGTGATGCAAGATGCCCTTAACCATTAAACCCCAAAAATCCAAAGACCGGACTTAGTAACAATGCGTGAAGATAGCTTTCCACTCAAGACCAAACAAAAACCCTCCACTTAAACCAACAAGAATAACAGAGAACTACCACCCAGGGTGATCCATAACTTATACGAATTCAATATTATTGCAGGAAGAACCACAACTCAAGGACACAATTCTACACAGTTTCAACATTTAGGAAAGCACAAACCAATACACCTGAGCCAATATCATTTCATAACTAGAGCAGAGTCACGAATGGCAAAAAAAAGAACATACCTGTAATTGAATTCCTTAAAACGAGAGCTGGCCGAGCGGTTCTTCCCTGCTAAAAATCCGGAGCATAACCACAACGACAAGATCGAACAATAGCATGACTAGGGTGGTGGCTAACAGGAGGAGTAAAGGTGATGTGTAGTAAATGCACATCGCTTCCACGCACAATGCATTAATTCATCAGTACATGCCAACACATTAACCATTAATCAAACCATGTATCAAAACCCCTACCACATTCAAAACCAATAGCACGACTTATGCCATAACATAATTCAAGTTCCGTATAATTCAACCATTCGCATAACCAACAACACTATCACCTTGTCAAATGCGCCACCAACATTCCATATCATATGCGTTTTAACCATAACCCAATCACAATTGCATAACCATTTACTTGTTAGCTAGGCTTTAACAATAATTGTTAATTCTTTCATGCATGTAGTATAGTGAATAGGATAGCTTTAAACTCTTCCCCCTTGCAATTTTTTTTTAATTTTTTTCCAATTGTTTGCATGTAGTATAGTAAAATTGCTGAATTAGATCCCATTTGTTATAGTATTTTTTGCTTCTCTCAAAATTGTCCTTCATGCAATTTCACTAACATGCTTGTTGTGTAGGTGCAATAAGAACATAATAGCATAGGCTGTAGTAACATCGGGAATCAACACCTCATAAGCTCAAATCATAACAAATAACAACAATATGCCATCAACCATGTAAGGCATTTCGCATATCATCACAACATCAAAAGTGAACATATATGATCTTCAATAGTTCAAGGGGGTCCCACCTACTAGTATTATTTAGTTTTTTATAATAATAGGCTTTAGTAACACTTTGCGGGCAAAACTTTGTTGACAATTTTAATCATCAACAATAGGGTTTCAATTCGAGACAATGGAAGTGAACATACCATGTAACTTGAAAATATAATCCATGAAGACTTGGGTAGTTGAGGAAGGGGTAAATGGGTGTGATAAGGCACAAAAATGAACATATTTGGAAAGACGATTGACTATCACCATGATCATTGATTTGTTATCTGCTCTTGGGAATCCCACTATAAAATCCACAAAGATGTCAGTGCATATATGTGTTGGGATCGATAGTGGTTGCAATGCCCCTTGCATCTTCAATATTTCACTCTTGTTTCGTTGGCAACAGTTGCAGGGTGCTACAAAATCATGGATGTTTGTATTCATGCCTTACCAAAAGAATGAGCTCTTAGCTCTTTCATAGGTTTTCTGGAAGCCATAATGACTTGCTGTAGGTGATGAATGCAATTCCTCTAAGACCCCTTGTTTTAAGGTAGGATTCTTTATCAAAACAATGCGCCCTTTATACTTCAATGTATCTTTCTACCATGTATACCTTTTAGGAGGGTTGGGATCTTCCTGAACCCTCTAGATGAGTTGAAGTATAGTGTTATTTTCCAACCATTCTTGATGGGTTTCCTTGAGCCAACCTAGAACAGGTAAAGATAAGGCAAAGAAAGATCCATCCTTCTCAAATTGTCTGGATAATGCATCAACCACCACATTTTCTTTATCCTTCTTATAGATAGTCTTATAATCATATCCTAGAATCTTGGTGACCCACTTATGCTACTCTAGTGACGATAACATTTTTTCTAGAAAATACTTTAGATTACGATGGTCCATCTTGATTTGGAAACATTTCCCTATGAGATAGGGGAGCCAGGTCTCCACTGCGTGAATGATGACCATCATCTACATGGATTTACTCAAATTGCAGTCACACAACTGCTCATTGGTGAATGCCAAGGGGCACCCTTCTTGCATCAAAATTGTTCCAAGACCTTTGTTCGAGGCATCACATTTTAGGACAAAATTCTTAGTAAAATTTGACATTGCTAATACTAGAGTAGTGTACATGGCATCCTTTAAATCTAAGAAGGCTTGCTCGACTACCTTGCTCCATCCGAAGGCATTCTTTTTGAGCAATGATGTTAAGGGAGCAACAATTTTTCATAATTTTTTACAAACTTCTTGTAGTAGTTGGTGTTGATATTACGATAGCTGCAGGAGGTATTAACCTCTACGTGTAATCTTTGACAAGTCTAGAATATTTCGGGAAGCAAGAGAAACCCTAGAAGGTAAGGAAATAACCTTAGAGACAAGTTGACTCAAGCTAATAATTTATATTAAATTATTATCGTCCAAAAGTAGAAGTCATCCCAGTTAGGTCACTTGGAGGACTATAAATAAGAGGGCGCTAGAGCTCATTTGACACACTCACTCTCGCAACTGCATAAAGACAAGTGGTGCGCATGACTAGAGGAGAGTTGCCGTTGCTGCAGTGGTGACTTGGTCTTTGGTTATGGTTGGAATTTTTGCTTGGTTATGGTTTGGACTTTCTGCTTGGTACGCTAGATTTGGAGAGAGGTACGCTATCTTGGTTGTCTATTGGTTCTAGGGTTTGCTTCCAGAATTATTCGATTTTTCAAGGTTAAGGTGCTCATGGGTGACCTTTGTGCCTATGGTTGGGTGACAATATTGTTATATTGTCTACGGTGAAACGAGCACACCTATTTTTATAAAAGGTTATGGACCCACATTATCTTCATATAGTCTAACCACTGGAAAGTAGATTGGGAGGATTTGCTCAATTACAGTTGCAGTTATAGTCAAAATTTTGCTGCAGGAACGAAACCCTAACCCTCATGTTGAGGCACCTTAAGTGAAGCGCTTGACCTAATTCCTAGATAACCTAGTGTGCCCTAGCCTAGTGCACCTCCTAGTACTCTCAACAAGCCAATGTGTCAGGTTTGGGTTTTTGGTCAAAGTCAAAGGTTGACCAAGTCAAAGAAGTCATGACTTACTCTATGAAGTCATAAAACAAGTTAGAAGGGGATTCTAACTTCATAGCATGGGAGACAAGGATTGACCTCATCCTTGCCAAGAATAAAGTGTTGGATATCATGAAAGGAAAGATCATGGAACCACAGTTTGAAGCGGGAAAAGAGAAGGAACCTCAAAACGTTGTAGTTATCGAGAAGTTCAAAGAAAATGACATCAATGCTATAAGCATCATAGTGGACTCTGTAAAGGACCATTTGATACCCTACATTTCTCATCTTGACTCATCCAAGAAGATGTACGATACCCTAACTAACCTCTTCTCAGTCAGAAATATGGGACAAGTGATGAGTATGAAGAATGAGCTCTATGACATGAAGATGAATGATGATGACACCATAACATCATACTTTGTAAGAATCTCTCAGTTAAGAGATCAACTACAAGCTATTGAGGAAATAATTTTAGAAAAGGAACTAGCAAATATCGTACTTAATGGTCTTCCCAAGACATGGGATGCATTTTCCGCAAGCATGAACACAAGAACAAAGTATCCCACATTTTGAAGAACTTTGGACTTGTTGTGCACAAGAAGAATCAAGGATTAGCGCAAAAGAGAAATCCCAAAATAAAGATGATGATCAAGCCTACACAACATAGTTCAAAAAATTCAAGAATATGAAGTTTGGCTCAAGGAAGAAACCAAATCAACAAAAGGACGTGTCAAAAATACAATGCTTCAACTATCAAAAATATGGTCACTACAAGAACCATTGTCCCGAGTTAAAGAAAAGGAAGGAAACACATGAAGCAATAGTTTCCAAAAAAAAGGAACCCTCAAAGAAAGTCAAGCAGGATGAAACAAAATTTTTCTTCTAATCAAGGTAACAATATTCTTCTGTAACATAGTCCTTGTACATACTATTGATGTTTGGACAACATCGGGAAGACATTCTCTAAAGGCAATAATTAATAATATAATTATTATTGATTATTAAATTTAGTATATAATAAGTAAATGATAATAATAAATAGTTATTGATTATTCAAGGGACACATCCTTTCTTGGATAGTCACCTTATGTTCCATATATATGGAACACTCATCATTGTAATTATACATCGATCTTATCTCATCTCATATAGAGAAAAACAACACATACCATGTTTACATAGTTCCTATACATATCATGTGTATCTATTTCTTGAAAGATAAGATGATCAATGTCAATGAAAACAACATGGAAGAATAATAAGATAAGGATTTCCATTACAATGACCATTAGTAATGAAGTACATTAACAACTTTTGATGGAAATCCCCGTGGAAGCTATTAAAATAGTATATAAGTAACAACTGCTACAATCAGAACCAAACATGAAGAGATCCAGAAGGAGTCAGACCAGAAAGAAGTCAGCAATCAAGAGGAAACTAGAATAGACTCGTGACACTTTACATAAATCAAGAAGGATGCAGATAGAAGCGTGGACTTTCTCAGATGGAGGGAGCTAATTGAATAATTCCTAAAGAAGAGCATGCATATTTCTCATTCAGGCATGAAGTAGAGATTAGGAGAGAGCTAATCCACAATGATATGATGCATTGAAGAATCCATGAAAATTATGAAGTATCTGTCCATGATCTTCATTGAAAGTAGCAACCATGATAAGAAACATGTGTTCAGCTTGACTCTAGAAGAAGTCTTCTTCGAAAAGAAGCCTTGAATATCCTTGGTTTTCCATCTACATTTATGTTCCTATGGTGAAAGGAAAACATTGGAACCTTCAGGAAGGAAGGGCATGGAATCTATAAGAGATTCCATGAACTCCAACGTTGAAGAGGAACATGAGGAAGAACACGAAGATTCCAAGAAAGAAAGAAAATCCAGGACAACCAATTGAACCAATTATTATACTGAGAATCATAAGACTACTAGCATGGTTTGAACCCACTAAAAGCAATCAAGCAAAAGGAATAGAAGGATGCTATGATGAAGAACAATGTATGCGAGAAATTGTGAAAAATATTTATGAATGGAAGCATTGATAGATACAAGACAAGATTCAGAACTAGAGGGTTCTCTCAGAAGGAGGGAGAAGACTATGATAACAACTTGTTCCAGTAAACCATATATACCGCTATTTGAGCCATTATATCTCTTGCAATATCTATGGATTGGAGTTTTACATCAGCTAAATGTAAAAGACCGTTCTTCTCAATAGAGCAATTGAAGAAGAAGCATATGTAGAGCAACCTCAAGGTTTTGAGGTATACCAGAAAGAGACCCATGCATGTAGATGGAAGAAGACCTTGTATGGGTTCAAGCAACTTGGTGCAGAGACACTAATGTACAACAAAAGTGTGGTGAAAACTTCATATGACAGAGGAAGTGTATCAAAATGGTTCTTCAGAAGTCCAGGATGATGGATTACAAATCCATGGCAAACTCCCATGATGACAAATATGAATATGTTGAGAGACTCTAATCTAGTAGACTCGTCCCTGTATCGGTAATTGATTAGGCCAAACATTTGCTTTGCTGTGAACATGTCGAGCCAGTTCCAGGTGGAACCTAGTCATGAAAATTGAATAATTACAAAGCATGCATTGCAATATCTTCATGAACGTTTGAGTTATGATATACAACTGCATGGATTTATCGATTTCGATTGGGTAGGGAGTGCATATAACAGAAGAAGTACTTCTTGGATATGTTTCAGTTTGAGCTTTTCCACGATATCATGGGCTAGCAGGAAACAAAAGTCTATTGCACTCAACACTACAGAAACAAAGTATATTGCAACTTGTGATGCTTGTACGGAAGCAACGTGGCTTTGTAAGCCGATTTATGGACTTTTTGATCAAGTGCTGGATTTGACCATCATATATTGAAATAATTAGAGCTGTGTTTCAAAGAACCCGATGTTCCATGACAGGTTGAAGCACATTGAGATCAAGCATGATTTTCTCTGTGATAAAGTCCATAGGTAAGAAGTGGTTCTCTATTATATCTCCACTGATGAGTAGATAACAAATATTATGGTAAAGCCTCTATCCAAGATGAAAAGTTTGCGTACTTAAGGGACATAACTTGTGGAGATGAATTCCTTATTGGAAAGGGAAGTGATTAATCCCAAGTTGGGAGGGAGCATTGATATGTTATTGATATATGGGAAGTCATTTTCCAGTTCGGAAAATGGTCTAGGTTGGGCAATCACTTTCCAGTCCGGAAAGTGGCCCAAGTTTTCTGACATACAATTATTTTCCAGTTCAGAAAATGGTCCAAAGCGAACAATCATTTTCGTAATGAAAATGGTGCACTGTGATTAGTGCTGGAAGAATGGCCTAGTTAGGTGAATGGTCCAAGTTCATAAATCATGGATAATTATTCTTCTATGCTTGAGAAGAATAGTCCAGACAACTCATGGCTGATGTTTAACTTTCCAAGGGCAGATTCTCTTCCATATCTCAAAGATGTGAGTGGAAGAATGTCACATATGACTCATTTTGTATCATGGTATTGTTTATGCAGGTTGATATTAGATGATATGATTTTTGAAGAGACTGTATGTCTCAGGACAATAACTGTATGTTACTGTGGTGGATTTGATCCACTGGTAGTGACTGTGTGTCACTGGTTAGTAGTAGTGTGCTACTAGGAGTGGTTGTGTACCACTGGATAGTATTTGTATACTACTATAAATAGACATAGTTGTGTTCTATTGGATGGAATTGTTTTGATTGCCATGGAGACTATCTAGTTGGATAGTGATGATGGTGCTCGTGATTTGATCATGAGATAACTTGTGTGGCTATGATGATGCTACCTGTTGAATGGTCTGTTTGTGCTCAAGACCATTGCCTTTAATACCTCCCTATCTAGTAGGGAGTGTTGATATTACGATAGTTGCGGGAGGTATTAACCTCTAAGTGTAACCTTTGACAAGTGTAGAATATTTCGAGAAGCAAGAGAAACCCTAGAAGGTAATGAAATAACCTTAGAAGAGAAGTCAACTCAAGATAATAATTTACATTAAATTATTATCCTCCAAAAGTAGAAGTCAACCCAGTTAGGTCACTTGGAGGACTGTAAATAAGAGGCTGCTAGAGCTCATTTGACACACTCACTCTCACAATTGCATAAGGAAAAGTGGTGCGCATGACTGGAGGAGAGATGTAACTGCTGTAGTGGTGACTTGGTCTTTGGTTATGGTTGGACTTTCCGCTTGGTTATGGTTTGGACTTTCTGCTTGGTACGCTAGCTTTGGATAGAGGTACACTAACTTGGTTGGCTATTGGTTCTAGGGTTTGCTTCTAGAATTATTCTATCTATCAAGGTTAAGTTTCTCGGGGGTGGCCTTTGTGCCTATGGTTGGCTGACAATATTGCTATATTTTCTACAGTGAAATGAGCACACCTATTTTTCTAACAGTTGGTAATCCCTAAATAATCCATGTGAGCTATTGAATGTTTTGGGCTGGTGCCGATCTTGCATAGACACCGCTTTCTTGGATCTCCTCATACTCCATACTGATTGACAATGTAACCCAAGTATTCAACCTATGAAGCCCCAAAATAAAATTTAGAGCGTTTCAGTGAGAGTTGGTGGCCACATAGGAGTTGCAAGGCTCTATTGACATGCTTTATGTAGGAATACCAAGTTTTGCTGTAGATAAAGATATCATCAAATAAAACTAGCACAAAACTATCTAGAAAGAGTCAATTTGTTTTATTCAAGAGGCTCTAGAAAGTAGATGGAGCATTGCAAAGGCTGAAGGGCATCACTAATAACGAATCTCATATGTGCGAAAGACTGTTTTAGGGATGTTTGTCTCTTTCATCCATATTTGTTGGTATTTTGAACAAATATCAAGTTTAGTGAAAAATTTGTCTCCATGAAGTTCATCCAAGATATCATCGCTAATTGGGATGGAGAATTTGTCTTTGATGGTTAACTTATTGAGAGATTGAAAATCAAGACACGTGCCAATTACCTTCTTTCTTTAATATCATGACCACTAGTGATGAGTAGGGGTTGATACTGGTATACATGAATCCAACCTCCAACAATTCTTGAAAGATATATTCGATTTCATTTTTTTGTGCAAAAGGATGCGTATAAGGATGGACATTGGTGGTAGACTATCTGGAATCAATGGAACAATGTTAGCTATATTTTGTTTCCACTCTCCTCACTGGGGGTTTAAGACCAAGGGTTCATCAAGTTTGACCAATAAAAATCCCAAGGCGTCGACATATTCAATATTCAGTCTAGGACCAAAGAAGGTCTCACCTGAGATGCCATGAGAACCACATAGACCGATAGTCTTGTGTTAGATGCGAAAGGAAAATGCATACAGGGAAAACTCTCGGGTATACATGCATTCATTCATCCAAAGCTAAGTATCATAGTATTTTTCATCAGAAAGTAAAGAAGATATACATTCAAACCATAACACAAATCTTAGATGGCAGAGAGAAAAGGAATTTGTATTTCATTCATTAGCTGCAAATGCACGCAGATACAAAAACCCATAAGAGAGATCTAGGCTATGCGCTCTAAAATCAGACCATAGTCATTACATAAATACGCATCATGCGCTTAAGTCCGATTCCTTCATTCCTACACAATTATTACTCTATTACAGACTCATGCAAAACTTAGACAAACCCGGACATATAACTCTTTTTCAGCTCCATTCAACTCTCTGTTACAAACATGAACTCTTTGTTACAATGCTCTGCTCTCTCCTCTCTTCCTTGACTACTCCACTCCACTTTCTTGAGTGAACAAAATATCCACACGCTCTATGTGTCTACATGCAGCCCCTGAATCTTCCTAGAGCATGACAATCCTAACTAACTTGCCAATTCATCCATACCTTTTTCCACGATCTTTTGGGTCGTTATAATACTCAAGTACAAAATATTCCCGAAGATATGCTCAAATTAGTTGCATGTAGTTTTATTGATTCCTTGTGTGCAGTAAAAAACTGGGTTGGCACGCACAATCTTTCTTTGGCCGACACTGATGCTGATCCTTCTTGGCACTACGGAGTGTATTTTTATGGGAACATACACAATATTGACTTGTGGCTCTCATGCCCCCAACACTATTAGTTGGCTCATCCTCAAGCCAACAACATTGATTATGGCTTCATAGAAGCGGTTGATGACACCATCATCTTGAGTTCCTAGATGAATTGATGAAATTGGCCATTAACATTGTTAAAAGTGTTCTGTAGCCTTTGTGTGAGTTGGAGAACCTGATCTGCATCGGTTGTTGTAACCTCTAGGGAGTAAAGGTTAATTTGCTCCATTTGTGCTAGCACTAGAGTAGTCACTGAGCATGTCGATGCTAATTGATTTTAATATGTCTAGGATTTATTGGCCGCGTCGAGTGCGATGACAGATAGTTTGTTGTTTGGAATGGGCTGTGGTAATTTCTCGAGTTTTATTCGCAATCACTATCATTGCTGCTTGTCGCTCACCCAAAGGTAAGGACAATAATGCCTCCTATTTTTGTGTGACCTATGCTTTTGTGGTTCGAATATGTTCATCAATAGCATAGATTTCTCGTGGATTTTGGTGGTGAGTCCAGAGTGCGAAACTATACTTGATGAGTCCCACAGATTCCTTGATGCGTGCCTAGCCCTTTTGCAATGCTTCCTCGTCCATGCCGATATTCTATTGCAACTCTTGGTTATCTGGGGTAGGTCGCTTGATATTTTTGCGAAGCTCTATATTTTGATTCTTCAAAACCTAGATGTGCTCCTTGACCACATGAAGTTTATGAGGCACATGCATGACTAACTGATCAACCCCTGGCCTGGGTAACTATGCATAACCATCATCCACGATGTTCATGATTTCTTTTTGAACTATGAGCACCGTTTCGTGTTGGGATTTACTTTTAGCGTGTACAGTGACTTCCACGACATGGAGTGCTTTGAGCTCATGATGCACAAAATCTACCTCTTGTCACTCGTGCACTTCTTGTTGATGCTTAACTCGAGTGCCTTTGTGCGCGACAAATTCTAGCTCATACTGTTTTTACAATTGTTCATGTGACTGGACGAGGGCTCAGTGTCTATCTCCAAGCTCCGTCATGGTTGTAGTCATAAAATTATGTAGGTCTGGTGTAGGCACCTGTGCCATTTTGAGATCGTAATTGGCAAAGTCAAAAGAAACAATGACTAATGGATTGACCCTCAATACTCTTCTTTGGCTACTACCATTGGCTTCGATGATCTGCTATTCTTGAGGGGGTGAACCTGGTGGTGAAGCGATGTCCAATTGTTGACATAGATTGTCGAATTTACTTGTGGACTCTTTCTCTATCACTTGTTGTATCATCAATTATCCCCTAAGATCCTTGACTAAACTTGGGATGGTTGTTACAGGTTCCCATGCTTGTCTTACCAGGGTATTGGCATCCGACCATTTACTTATGGTTGTCCGTCATTTATTGCTGGGAACTTGATCGAGTGACATGGTGTGCTATGTGGATGCCGTAGGGAATTCCTCCTTGATGGGAGTAGACTCTGGTGGGGGAGAGGGTGCATGTTCTTCAATCTTATTGGAATCTAGGTTGATCGAGGATAACCCTTGAATTGCTGAGGGTTGTTTTTGCTTGCACCCCTATCTTGGTCATCCTCAGACTCCTCCTTAGTTTGCGATTGTTCATCCGTGAGATGATTTCCTTTTCCTTTGGAGGTTTCAAACTTTTGTTGCTTGGACCTTGAGGCCCATTCTTTCTATCATGCTACTGCTATGACCCTTTTTTTTTTTATCTTGGTTCTCTTTTTTCCTTGTTTCAAGTTGCCCATGCCCTTCTTCCAAAAGAGGTTGAAAGTCATCATCCCATTCTACGACACCCTGTTGGATGTCTTCTTCTGTGATGAAAAATGGAAGCATGGAAGTTGCGGCTTGCTTGTCTACACGTGGATAAATAAAAACATTATGGAAATCAATTCAAATTTAAGGTAGGCCTCGTACCTTGTCATGATACTTTTTAGAATGTACAACATCAAATTGACTGATTGAATAAGTTGTGTGTACCACTTATGAAACACTTTGTGATGTTTGGCTTGGAATGCTTATTCCTTTGTGTAATGGAGTGTAAGAAATCTAGGTGTGATGAAGGGTGGTGCATCGACTACTTCTTCCTTGTGGCCCAAGGGGGGGGATCCACAAAATCATGGCAATTAATAAAATGACCCAACTGTAATGAAATTCCTTTCCCAAGTTCTGGGCCACCAAACAATCATCAAAAAATAAATTTTTGAGATACCATGCCCATGCCATTTGAACCCTTGCAACACATTGCTCAACAACAACGACAACTCCAATTGGACATTTGTCCTTGCATCATTTACATAGTAGCTTATAAGAAAGAAATTACGTCACAAAACAAACTCTCTGGTCATTGATATTTGGAATTACAACTTCACGAGACCCTCTGTAAGTCCCATATTTAGTGTAAATATCATCTTGGGCCGCATCCTTGGCCTTGTTCTCGTTGGCTGGGTCTTCACTCATTGTTGCCAGGCCTGCGACGTGCTACATGGTGTTTTTTTCCACTTGGTATTTTTGCTTGAGCCACAGAAAACCCTAATGCAATCGGCTAAGAAAGAAGCACACACATGCTTAAACTGACAGGCCTCAACCAAAATGTGGGCAATCCACTAGAGTTAGCATTGAATTACCTAACGGGCTTGGTGCATGTCTGAGTGAGTACCTTCTCTTTCCTTTTTGGCCGTTGAAAAATATTTGCATATCGATCGAATTGCAACTTAGGAAACTGGGTTGGATTGCAAACATTGTGGTCTGTGCACCGCAACAGAAGAAATTTCCCTAACTTAGGGCCCATGAAGCTTACATTAGACAATATGATATACTTAGACACCTGCTGCTCCTTACTGGATTTGACATTCTGTCGTGCATGTGGAATATTGGGGGATGCCATTTTTGTATGCAACTAGGTATCACTTCTATGTTCTCTGAACTGCTTCCTGGAATGACCATGGTCGTTGATACTATGGTACGATATGGCTAAACTGCTAGGACTCTGCTACTTGATTATTTTCTCACTCGAATTCGCACTATGGTTTTTGTTTGTTGGGTGGAAATGATGAGTTGACCGATGGTTATGGAGTTTCAAATACACCAAGGGTGGCGTACCCTCATTGATACCGATTACTGATCTATTATAAAAGTCATTTATGACTGATTTTCCCCATTATAACTATCACACACCGTAGGTACCTTCTTTCCATAACTATAGGATTCTCCCCATGGTATTGTCACTTGTATGCTAACTAATGGATCACTTTCCCTACTGCTGTATCCGCCCGCATATTGTCAATGGGTTGTCAATGACTTTTATTCCGTCCTTTTGAGTTTAATGTGGCAATTAAGCCTTAATATTTTCCAAAACAAGCAAAATTTTTGTTGGTACAACTTGTTATCACAAGATTTGTACTTGTGCAAATCCCTCCACAAGATCCCAATCTTGTGTAACAATTGGAAGCTACTAGCATTGCCACCTTAGTATATGCTTCCCTTGTTTTAGTAATGGAAGGAGGTCCACCACAAGGTAGGATTCCCTGGTGACCTCAAGAGATCAAATATCAATATTAGCCAAGACTAAAACCCCTTATTTTGGTCACTTGAAGGTTAGGTCTAGGTCTAGGAGAGGAAATAAAGGTAACAAGGTAATTGTTTCACTTGTATGAGACAATACACAATTGAAGCGTAACATAGACAATTACCAAGTTATAAAGCTAAAAAATGATCTCTTGGACACTAGATTATCAATAAATTCAATGGTCGTTGAAAATTACAGTAGTAAAAGAAGTGTACAACAAAAATTAATGTTTTGCAACAAGAAGAATAAATATTAATCACAAATGTATCAATTTAGCATGAAAAACAAGCCTTCAATATGTAAAATATTATCCAATTGCTAGATGTAAATTATGAGTATCTTAAGCCACTTTTCCAAGTATGTATGCAACAAATTGAAGTAAAAATCAGTGGCTATAGAAAACTTTTATAAAATCCACAATAAATAACATTAGCTTTCCAAAGTTAGGGTTAGATAAGTTAGTGAGATCGTTGAGAGAGAGAATACTAATTCTAAACACAATTTTCACCACAAGAAGAGCTTTAAACAAGTGCCTTTGTCTTTTAGGGATTATGGAGTCAAACATGCAACACCTTGAAGATTGATTTATATGATAAAGAATATTGAGGTTTAAACCATAAGGTGCAAATCCTCTTGGGCCTTAGGACTAAAATTTCAAGAAAAAGTTCCCTAGGGTGCAAATCCTCTTGGGCCCTAGATGTTGTTTTCTCTCTTCTAGATAACCTAGGTCAAGGATCAAAGACTAGGATAAAAAACCTAAGGTGAAAAGCCTCTTGGGCCTTACATTGTTAACCCTAACAAAGAATTCTCTAAGAAAATATGGACAAATAAATCATGTGAAGGAAAAAAATAATTATGTTTCCTTCCTAGGGTTTCACTCTAACACACCCAACCCCCTAAGTAACATTTTAATAAGTGGGGTATTAAAATTTCATCTTTCTTCAACTATATCAATACCTCTCCTTGAGAGGACCATCATTTTTGGCTCATAAATAAATTTCCAATGACTACAATTATGCTAAATTCTGAATCAAGGATCAGAGGTTATGGCTTCCCATGGTTTCTCAGGCTCACAAGGCCAACATCCAACACACTGTCGTGTAGCATCCACACAACACTTTGTCACTCATTCCTTCCAACGTGACAACATCATGGTGCTGATGTAGTGCCTGCCCCAACTCGTCCCTGTGGAGATTTTGTCCACATAAGCTTATGATCATCGTCGAACTTCACTTCGACGAAGTACCAGCTACCCATTTTGACTGCCTCGACGACGATGCACTTATCATTCCTTTTCTAGATTCGATGATATTTGGTCTAATCATCCTCCGGTCCTAGATGAATCGATGACTCCAACTTACCTACAAGTTAACGCTCATCTCTTCCTTTACATTCATTAAATGAATTAGGGGAAACTACAACAGTTTTATGGTCGAGATTAGACCTTCATATCGCGCTAACCAATGGTCCATATTTTCTATCCTTTTCTCCGACGTCGATACGCCTAACCAACACCCTACATGTTTAAATCCTAAACCCATAAAACAACACATAGGGATCAATGGTAGAGATCTCTTCATCACATCCCCGACGAGATTGACAGTTGTGAACGATTTCAACCTATTTCATCGTTGACACTCTATATATGACATTTAACTTACCATCCCCCCTTTACTTCTGACGATGAAGCCTCGAGAATCAAGAGTTCCAGAACCAATGTTTCATAGTTATGACCACCACCACTAAAATTAAGTTTCAAATAACCTTCTCGCCCAATGGGACCTACATTAGTCCCATTGACCAATTTTCTAGAAACACCCGTTACCACTTTTACATGTGGACTGTCGAGTAGAAAGACTGCGTGATCATGACATCCTCATCCTATTTCATAGCCTAAGTGTGATTTTCCAGAGATCAACGATGAAGGATATGCTTATTTTAAGCACAAATCGATGGTTCTTGTCAATCCTTATGCCATTACATTGTTGGCACTTCCCTGGTGAAACTTTCCCTTCCCACTTTAGATCGCTGGTTACGACGCGCGTAGCATCGATGGAATAGATCTCCCCTTTTCATCTTGACCAGATCGATGGTTGTCATTCTCTCTCTAACTTTCATCATCGTCGTCGAACTCTTACAAGTTCTGGTTCTCGACCATTCCCAACAATAAACCTTTTTCAATGAAGGGCTGTGATTTATTCATCCCACCCAATTGACGATGGTAATTTCCTCCATCTCATCTCATTGTTTCTCAACTAGTTAGACCATGGTTGGGACTTAGTCACTTTTCTAAGTTTTTCCAAACTCTATCCAAGCATTCTAAGGTCCAATAGTAGTCTCTATCCATATCTGGTCTCTCAACCTCATGAACCTATAAGGCCTTATAGATCTTACAAGCTCTCTTCAATAGATTGGAACTTCTCTCAGGGTTCAGGGTCCTCCCTTCCTCGCAAAGGATTTACCAGGTTACAGGTCACCTCATCACTAGATGAGTGATTTTTTTGTCCATATCCTGCAAAATTTCATCTAACAACTCAAGGTCTTCGGGGATACAACAATCTGCACTCATTCGGTTTCACAATTTGACACATAATTTAAATGCCATAATAACATAATCAAATTCTCTGAGATTCTATAAAATAATTTGTAACAATATACATTTCCCATAGTATCAAACATTTACATACACATATCATTCATATTCAATTTTTGACAAGCTAAGTTAAACACTTATTTGATGAGGAAATTTTTCAACACCAACTGATTGAGAGAGGACACCTTTCCTCCCAACCTTAGGACTTACTGTAAAGTTCCTTTCTACAATACGCCACCCCCATGCCAAGCCATGGTACCACCAGGGAAAATTGAATTAACTAGGTTCAAATCTCCTGATGATCCAGGAAGGTTACTCTCCTTCTCCCCTTCGACACAACAAAAGTTTCCGACCTTCCACTGAGCTCAGGGTCTCTACAGGTTAGGTGGTTTATCAACTAGATTTCCTTTGCACAAGGGAGTCCCTTCTTTGCTAAACGGTCCCTCAACAACCTCCCATTACCAATTTTAGTTTCTTTCCAGTAAGCAATAAGCTGTAGCCCACTATTGCTCCAATTCAAGATCCAGGTCTCCTTTGTTCAGGGTGATCATCAACAATTTAGGCAAGCTTCCTATTTTCTTCAAGGAAATCTCTTCTTCTCCTTTCTCTCTTCAATCAATGTTTCTGAACATTTTCGTGTGTTGTGTTTCTCATCCCACTTTTTCTCTACACTCGCAAGCTTTGCTTTCTTTCCAAATCGTTCTGTAGTCTCTGTGTCTGTGTCTCTTGTGTGTTGTGTGTGCACCCTTGCATGCATTATCTTATTCTTTTCCATCCCCTTGGGAATATCGCGGCTTCTTGCAGAAACCACTTGGGAATATGTGGTTCTCATTCTGAAGAGGCAGATCTGTAGGGTCCTGTTGTTAGGTCATTTAATTGGCCCTTGCCTTCTTCAAGGGTCAACTTCCAACATTCACTAACTGTTCCAACAACCACTGTGAATCCTTTTATTGGTCACATGGATTTGCATAGGTATAGTATGTTGAAGGTGTGAGGTTATTCTTAACAAGAATATGTAATATTGTTAGACAAGCTTCCTATTTTCTTCACAAATTCACTTTAGCTTCCTTTGCACTCAACCATTCAATCAACCCCTGCTTCATCAACTTCCTCAGGTGTATCATGGCCAATATTTTCAAGGATGTTCCTTCTTAGTTAGTTTTTTGGTGTTTTTATTAAATTAAATTAAACATAGTCATATGTTCCATAACATAAATTATGTAACCTTAACATAATTACAGTCTCGGGGAAAACGAGGTGTTCCATTCACCAAGATAAAGTAACATGCAACAAGATAGTAATTAACACCTTAAAACATTAACAATGACACAAAATTGCAACAATTACTTATCCAAGTCGTTAGTCTAGAAAAACCCTAGTTGCAACAATATAAATCCAAGAGAGTAAGAAAGCATCCATAATAATCCTCCTTCAAGAGTAGCGCATGAGATCCAAGAGACAAAAAGAGGTGGAACAAACTTTTCTAAAGTTGTACTCCCACAAAATGTGAGAGGAAGTGATGATTGAGATGAATGTAGTGCTAGACTTATAAATAAGAAAACCCTAGCACTCCAAAAGTCACAAAAATGAAAAGTTATGTCTCTTAAGTGGGGCCGACCTCTAGAAGTTTCCTTTACAATGATAAATAATGTCAAAACAATACTTAAATTACCTCCTAGGTCACACATGTGGTGACGTCATGTTCCAAGAGGGTGTGTGAGATCTTCTCAAGGCCATGAGTCATCATCTCATGGTGTAATCATGGTAGAGGGTGCATATCCTTGTCTACAATCATGTCACATGTTGATGTTTTGGTAGCATCAGATATGTACTTCCAAATAGGCATGTGTTTTGCATGTGGAAGTAGTCGAAAATATTCTAGTCTTGAGTTTACTTTAGTTAGAAGGAATTAATTAAAGTAAAATTATATGTATTAGTGAATTGAGTTATTTAAGGACATGCTTAGCATCCAACATGTAATCTAAATCTTAAGTGGGTGTGAGGAGTAATGTCAACTGTAGATAACTTTGAAGATTATAAAAAGATTGTAACTCATGTTTATAAAAGTAAGGCTAGGAAAAGGAGGAATAAAATGGTCTTGAGGGATTCGACACTGTCAGGAATTTTGATGTGAGGTCGAGGTCGAGAGACTTGGTGAGAGACCAAGGTAGGGACTTGTGTGAGATACACTTGTGAGAGACTTGGTGAGAGACCAAGGTTGAGGATAAAAAATAAGGGCTTTTTCTAGTGTGAGGAGTGTAGAAGAAAAGAAGGAATTTTGCTTACACTAGAGTGAGGAGATCTCACTA
>ML798469.1:96042-114597 GCA_009831015.1 Picea engelmannii | reverse complement strand
AGTAATAAACCCATCATTGTCACTACCATTGATCAACCTGTAACTGTCATTGATTAAGTTGTCACTATCACTACCACTGATCAACTTGTCACTGCCACTGATCAACTTGTCACTGTCACTACCACTGATCAACCTATCATTGTCACTGATCAACCTATAACTGTCACTGACATACCATCATCAATCAATCAGATACACTCACATGGATACAAAAGTCATCATCAATATGTGCATCAACCCATACTCCATAACAAGACCGTGCTATACTCAAACACCATGTACCATATCCATAAACCATGTACCAAAACCTGTACCATATCAAATGTTGATATTATGGTAGCCACAAGAGGTATTTACCTCCACGTGTAAAACTAACGAGAATAGAATATTCCAGGAAGAAAGAAGAAACCCTAATGAGTTGGATAATAACTCTAGAAGACAAGTCAACTCAAGAGGATAATTTGTATTAGGTTATTAGCCTCCAAGAGAATAAGTTGGCCAGAAGAAATAATATATAATGAGTAAATAGGTATCCAGAATGAGAGGACGGCCCAGGCAATTAGCCAAAATTAGTATAAATATAGGAGGCCAGTCTTCATTCTGGCAGGCATTCTCAGAATTGCAGAGCAACACTTGTGTGCATTGCAGTTGCCCAATTTGTGCGCAAGTTTGGAGGAGAGCTGCCGTTGCAGCTGCTGCAGTTAGCAGATTTTGGTTTTGGCTTGGACTATCTCTTGGTTATGTTTTGGACTATCTGATTAGCTATTGTTTGGTGCGCTATCCTTGAAGAAAGGTGTGCTACCCTTTGTTTGGCTATCTAGCCTAAGGTTTGCTTCCAGAATGATTCTCTGTCAAGGTTAAGGTGCTTTAAAGGTGGCTTCAGCCTATGGTTGGGTCACAATAGTGATATTGTCGATGGTAAAACGAGCAAATCCATTATATTCTAATATCAACCATGTACCAAAACTTGTACCATATCAATCATGTACCAAGATATGCCATAAACCATGTACCATGAGTTGTGCCTCACTCATATACAATGTCACTCATGCTATGTCTCAATTATGCCATACACCATGCACCTAAGATGTGCCTCAACCAAGTACCAAAGAATGTGCCTCATACATATGCCACCATATACCAAGAGTATACCTCAACCAACATCACAAAGATGTGTCTATAAAAACCACGACATATACCAAACCAGATACAAAGGTACACCTCTAACGATGTATCATGACATCACTCAACCATGTATAAAAGATGTTCATCAATGCATATGCCCAATTCTCCAAACCATGCCTCAAGCATGTACCAAGACACAACCCTTAAAACACATGTAAAACATACCTCTGAATCTTTAATAGACTTGGTGCATTAGATAAAAGACATATAGACCTTCGTCATCCTCAACAACCTCGTACAAGAATCCTTCCTTAGGTCTGATTTAGCCTCACTGGATGAATACTATCCTCACGCAAGGCCTCACGTGATGAGCACTAACTGACCCATGGGGGTGCCTTGCGAGATGCCAGTACTCTAACCCGCGAGGATCAACCAGAGTAGGGTTTCTTAGAAACCCTATCTCTCCTCTGCAAATCTGATACATTCACCTTTACACTTCCTTTGCTGCCTTAGATGCACTACTGTAGACTCACCAGTAGATCACTTTCTCACATAGAATATATTTAATAAACTTGTGTATTCTAATGTTCTTATGAGAGGCTTCTTGTTATGTATTTAAACTTTTCCACATGACTTATTTCCTTAACTTTAGGGCTTCTTTTTATAAATGTTTTACCCTTAATTAATGTTGTAACATCTTTTTGTAACATAGAAAAAAATGAAATCATACATGAAGCAATGATTATGAGGGAGCTAATCCTATGATACATTGAATATAATGAAGTATATATCCATGGTAGCAGCCATGAAAGGCAGTACATGTTTAGTTCGACCTTAGAAGAATTCTTCTTCAAAGAGAAGCCTTAAAGTATCCTTGGTTATCCATCCACTTCCATGATTCTATGATGAAAGGAAGAAGTGGAATCTTTAGGGCATGGAAGCTATAAGAAACTCCATGGACCCAAGAGCTAAAGAAAAACATGAGGAAGAACATGAAGATTCCAAGAAAGAAAGAGAAGGGAGAACAACCAATCATTATATCGAGAATCACAAGATTACCGGCCTGATATGAACTCACTAAAAGCAATCAAGCAAAAGAACTGAAAGTTGTGATGAAGAACAATGTATATGAATGCAAGCATTGCAAGATCCAGAACTAGAGGTTCCCCCAGATGGAGGGGGAAGACTATGATGATTACTTGTTCTAGTAAACTAGACATACCTCTACATGAGTCATTATATCATCCACAATATCCATGGGTTGGAGTTCTACATTAGATGAATGCAAAGACTGTTCTCTAGAGCAATTGAACAAAGAGCGCATGAAGAGCAACCTCAAGGCTTTGAGGCATACCAGAAAGAGAAATTTGTATGCAGATGGAATAAGACAACTTGGTGGAGAACCTCCAATGCACAACAAAAGCATGGTGAAGATTTTCTATAACAGAGATATTACATCAGGATAATTACTCAGAAGATTAGGATGATGGATTGCCAATCCATGACAAAGATCTCATGATGACAGAAGAAGTGCCACATGGATATGTTCCAGTTTGACCCTTGCCATGATTTTGTGAGCTAGTAGGAACCAAAGAGGAATCTAGAGAAAACCAGTGTTCCATACCAAAGTACACTTGAAATCAAGCATTATATTATCAGTGATGAAGTCCAGAAAGGAGAAAGTGGTTCTCCAATACATATCTCCATAGATGAGAAGATAAGCAGACATTTTGGTAAATCTTCTGTCAAAGATGAAAGAGTTTCCGTACTCAAGATGGAGCTCATGGAGACGAATTCCTTATTGGAAAAGGAAGAGATGAATCCTAGGTTGGGAGGGAGCACTGATGTGTTATTGATTGATGGACAATCATTTTTCAGTTCAAAAATGGTCTAGGATGAGCAGTTCCTTTCCAGTTCAGAAAGTAGTTTGAGATTTCTGACGGACATGTATTTTCCAGTTCGGAAAATGGTCCAGATTGAATGGTCATTTTCGTAATGAAAATGGTTCGATGGATTCCTAATGCACCATAGACAATGATTTCCCAATGTGGTTAACATGGGGAATGGTCTAGGGTAGTCTCTCTTCTTGAGGGTTACTCAAGAAGACTGGCCCGCCTCGCCAGACAACGATTTCCCATTGTGGTTAACATGGGGAATGGTCAATTTTGGAGGTTGGTGCAGGATAGTCATTTCTTTAGGAAATGGTCCAGACATTCATTCCTTAGGGCAGATTCATTCTCTCCAGGTTGTACTTTGTTTAGTGCCGGATGAATGGCCTAGGGTGGGGAATGGTCTAGGTTCAACAATCAGGGACATACATTCCTTAGGTCAGACGCATTCTCTCTAGGTTACACTTTGTCTAGTGTAAGAGGAATGGCCTAGGGTGGGAAATGGTCCAAGTTCAGAAATCAGGATAGTTATTCTTCCTTGCTTGAGAAGAATAGTCCAAATAGCTCATCATTGATGTTTTACCTTTTGAGGGTAGATGCTCTTCCAAGATCTCACAGATGTGAGTGGAAGAATGGCCCAGATGATTCATTTTATATCATAACATTGTTTCTGTGTAGGTTGATATCAGATGATTGTTATGAAGACAATATGTCTCTAGACAGTAGATGTATACTACGGTGGTGGATGTGTTCCACTGTTTGTGACTATACATCACTGATCAAGTTCTTGTGTGCTACTTGGTGTGGTAGTGTACCACTGTATTGTATTTGTGTAGTACTATGGATAGACAAAATTGTGTTCTATTGAATGATATTGTTTCAATTGCCTTGAAGACTATCAACAGTGTTGAAAATGATTATCAGCTAGATGGATGATCAATGGACAGAGATTTCCCAGATGGAAAATGGTTCAGAACATTTATTTTTCTAGGACATATGTCCATATTAGAAGAATGGCTCTTGTGTCACTCTGTGGTGTGAGTGAATTATCCAACATCATGTCTAATAACTCAGATATAGTATGGTTTCAAGAGATAATGTAGTTGATGACATTGATGGTGATGATGGTGCTCATGATCTAGTCATGAGATAGTCTATACAACTATGTTGATGCTACCGGGTGAATGGTATGTTTGTGCTCAAGAACATTACCTGTAATACCTCCCTAGCTAGGAGGGAGTGTTGATATTATGGTAGTTGTGGGAGGTATTTACCTCCACGGGTAAACCTAACGAGAATAAAATATTCCGAGAAGAAAGAAGAAACCCTAATGAGTTAGCTAATAACTCTAGAAGACAAGTCGGCTCGAGAGGATAATTTGTATTAGGTTATTATCCTCCAAGAGAAGAAGTTGGCCAGAAGAAATAATATATAATGAGTAATTAGGTATCCAGAATGAGAAGTCGGCCCAGGCAGTTAGCTAGAATTAGTATAAATAGAGGAGGCCAGTCTTCATTCTGGCAGGCATTCTCAGAATTGCAGAGCAACACTTGTGTGCACTGTAGTTGCCCAGTTTGTGCGCAAGTTTGGAGAAGAGTTGCCGTTGCAGCTAGTAGATTTTGGTTTTGGCTTGGACTATCTCTTGGTTATGGTTTGGACTATCTGATTAGCTCTTGTTTGGTGCACTATCCTTGGAGAAATGTGTGCTACCCTTTGTTTGGCTATCTAGCCTAAGGTTTGCTTCTGGAATGATTCTCTGTCAAGGTTAAGGTGCTCAGAGGGTGGCTTCAGCCTATGGTTGGGTGACAATAGTGATATTGTTGATGGTAAAACGAGCACATCCATTATATTCTAATATCAACCATGTACCAAAACTTGTACCATATCAATCATGTACCAATATATGCCATAAACCATGTACCATGAGTTGTGCTTCACTCATATACAATGTCACTCATGATATGTCTGAATCATGCCATACACCATGCACCAAAGATGTGCCTCAACCAAGTACCAAAGAATGTGCCTCATACATATGCCACCATATACCAAGAGTATACCTCAACCAACATCACAAAGATGTGTCTATAACGACCATGACATATACCAAACCAGATACAAAGGTACACCTCTAATGATGTATCATGACATCACTCAACCATGTATAAAAGATGTTCATCAATGCATATGACCAATTCTCCAAACCATGCCTCAAGCATGTACCAAGACACAACCCTTAAAACACATGTAAAACATACCTCTGAATCTTTAATAGACCTGGTGCATTAGATAACAAACATATAGACCTTCATCATCCTCAACAACCTGGTACAAGAATCCTTCCTTAGGTTTGACTTAGCCTTGCTGGACGAATAATATCCTCACGCAGGGCCTCACGTGACGAGCACTAACTGACCCACGAGGGTGCCTTGTGAGACGCCAGTACTCTGACCCACGAAGATCAACCAATGTAGGGTTTCTTAGAAACCCTATCTCTCCTCTACAAATATGATACATTCGCCTTTATACTTCCTTCGCTACCTTAGATTCGCTACTGTAGACTCACCAGTAGATCACTTGCTCACATAGAATATATTCAATAAACTTGTGTATTCTAATGTTCTTACGAGAGGCTTCTTGTTATGTATTTAAACTTTTCCACATGACTTCTTTCCTTAACTTTAGGGATTCTTTTTATAAATTTTTTACCCTTAAATAATGTTGTAACATCTTTTTGTAACATAGAAGAAAATGCACTCATACATGAAGCAATGATTATGAGGGAGCTAATCCTATGATACATTGAATATGATGAAGTATATATCCATGGTAGCAGCCATGAAGAGCATTACATGTTCAGTTCGACCTTAGAAGAAGTCTTCTTCAAAGAGAAGCCTTGAAGTATCCTTGGTTGTCCATCCACATCCATGATCCTATGATGAAAGGAAGAAGTGGAATCTTTAGGGCATGTAAGCTATAAGAAACTCCATGGACCCAAGAGCTAAAGAAAAACATGAGGAAGAACATGAAGATTCCAAGAAAGAAAGAGAAGCGAGAACAACCACTGATTGTATCGAGAATCACAAGATTACCAGCCTGATATGAACTCACTAAAAGCAATCAAGCAAAATAACTAAAAGTTGTGATGAAGAACAGTGTATATGAATGCAAGCATTGCAAGATCCAGAACTAGAGGTTCTCCCAGATGGAGGGGGAAGACTATGATGATTACTTGTTCCAGTAAACTAGACATACCTCTACATGAGTCATTATATCATCTGCAATATCCATGGGTTGGAGTTATACATTAGAAGAATGCAAAGACTGTTCTCTAGAGCAATTGAACAAAGAGCGCATGAAGAGCAACCTCAAGGCTTTGAGGCATACTAGAAAGAGATCTTTGTATGCAGATGGAATAAGACAACTTGGTGGAGAACCTCCAATGCACAACAGAAGTGTGGTGAAGATTTTCTATAACATATATATTATATCAGGATAATTACTCATAAGATTAGGATGATGGATTGCCAATCCACGACAAAGATCTCATGATGACAGAATAAGTGCCACATGGATATGTTCCAGTTTGACCCTTGCCATGATGTTGTGAGCTAGCATGAACCAAAGAGGAATCCAACAATGATATACTTTATTGATCAGAGCTACATGAAGCCTTCAGAGAAAACCAATGTTCCAGACCGAAGTACACTTGAAATAAAGCATTATATTATCCGTGATGAAGTCTAGAAAGGAGAAAGTGGTTCTCCAATACATATCTCCACAGTCGAGAAGATAAGCAAACATTTTGGTAAAGCTTCTGTCCAAGATGAAAGAGTTTTCATACTCAAGCTGGATCTCATGGAGACGAATTCCTTATTGAAAAAGGAAGAGATGACTCCCAGGTTGGGAGGGAGCACTGATGTGTTATTGATTGATGGACAATCATTTTTCAGTTCAAAAATGGTCTAGGATGAGCATTTCCTTTCTAGTTCGGAAAGTGGTTTGAGATTTCTGACGGACATGCATTTTCCAGTTCAGAAAATGGTCCAGATCGAATGGTCATTTTTGTAATGAAAATGGTTCGATGGATTGCTGATGTACCATAAACAACGATTTCCCAATGTGGTTAACATGGGGAATGGTCTAGGAAAGTCTCTCTTCTTAAGGGTTACTCAAGAAGACTGACCCGCCTCACCAGACAATGATTTCCCATTATGGTTAACATGGGGAATGGTCCATTTTGGAGGTTGGTGCAGGACAATCATTTCCTTAGGAAATGGTTCGGACAGTCATTCCTTAGGGAAGATTCATTCTCTCCAGGTTGCACTTTGTTTAGTGCCAGAGGAATGGACCAGGGTGGGGAATGGTCCAGGTTCAAAAATCAGGGACATAAATTCCTTAGGGCAGACTCATTCTCTCCAGGTTACAATTTGTCTAGTGTCTGAGGAATGGCCCAGGGTGGGGAATGGTCCAGGCTTAGAAATCAGGACAATTATTCTTCCTTGCTTGAGAATAATAGTCCAAATAGCTCATCATTGATGTTTTACCTTTTGAGGGCAGATGCTCTTCCAAGATCTCACAGATGTGAGTGGAAGAATGGCCCAAATGATTCAGTTTATATCATAACATTGTTTCTGTGCAGGTTGATATTAGATGATTGTTATGAAGATGGTATGTCTCTAGACAGTAGATGTATACTACGGTGGTGGATGTGTTCCATTGTTTGTGACTATACATCACTGATCAAGTTCCTGTGTGCTACTTGGTGTGGTAGAGTACCACTGGATTGTAGTTGTGTACTACTATGGATAGACATAGTTGTGTTCTATTGAATGATATTGTTCCGATTGCCTTGAAGACTATCAACAATGTTGAAAATGATTATTAGCTAGATGGATGACCAATGGACAAAGATTTCCCAGATGGAAAATGGTCCAGGACATTTATTTTTCTAGGACATATGTCCATATTAGAAGAACGGCTCTTGTGTCACTCTGTGGTGTGAGTGACTTATTCAACATCATGTCTAATTACTTAGATAGAGTATGGTTTCGAGAGATGATGCAGTTGATGACATTGATGGTGATGATGGTGCTCATGATCTAGTCATGAGATAGTCTATACAACTATGTTGATGCTACCAGGTGAATGGTATGTTTGTGCTCAAGACCATTACTTGTAATACCTCCCTAACTAGGAGGGAGTGTTGATATTATGGTAGCTGTGGGAGGTATTTACCTCCACGTGTAAACCTAACGAGAATAAAATATTCTGGGAAGCAAGAAGAAACCCTAATGAGTTAGCTAATAAATCTAGAAGACAAGTCGGCTCAAGAGGATAATTTGTATTAGGTTATTAGCCTCCAAGAGAATAAGTTGGCCCAGGCAGTTAGCTAGAATTAGTATAAATAGAGGAGGCTAGTCTTCATTATGGCAGGCATTCTCAGAATTGCAGAGGAACACTTGTGTGCACTGCAGTTGCCCAGTTTGTGCGCAAGTTTGGAGGAGAGCTGCCGTTGCAGCTAACAGATTTTGGTTTTGTCTTGGACTATCTCTTGGTTATGGTTTGGACTATCTGATTAGCTCTTGTCTAGTGCGCTATCTTTGGAGAAAGGTGTGCTACCCTTTGTTTGGCTATCTAGCCTAAGGTTTGCTTCCAGAATGATTCTCTGTCAAGGTTAAGGTGCTCGGAGGGTGGCTTCAGCCTATGGTTGGGTGACAATAGTGATATTGTTGATGGTAAAATGAGCACATCCATCATATTCTAATATCAACCATGTATCAAAACTTGTACCATATCAATCATGTACCAAGATATGCCATAAACCATGTACCCTGAGTTATGCTTCACTCATATACAATGTCACTCATGATATGTCTCAATCATTCCATACACCATGAACCTAAGATGTGCCTCAACCAAGTACCAAAGAATGTGCCTCATACATATGCCACCATATAGCAAGAGTATACCTCAACCAACATCACAAAGATGTGTCTATAACAACCATGACATATACTAAACCAGATACAAAGGTACACCTCTAACGATGTATCATGACATCACTCAACCATGTATAAAAGATGTAAATCAATGCATATGCCCAATTCTCCAAACCATGCCTCAAGCATGTACCAAGACACAACCCTTAAAACACATGTAAAAAATACCTATGAATCTTTAATAGACCTAGTGCATTAGATAACAAACATATAGACCTTCGTCATCCTCAACAACCTGGTACAAGAATCCTTCCTTAGGTCTGATTTATCCTCGCTGGATGAATACTATCCTCATGCAGGGCCTCACGTGACGAGCACTAACTGACACATGGGGGTGCCTTGCGAGATGCCAGTACTCTGACCCGCGAGGATCAACCAAAGTTAGAAACCCTATCTCTCCTCTGCAAATCTGATACATTCACCTTTAAACTTCCTTCACTGCCTTAGATTCACTACTGTAGACTCACCAGTAGATCACTTACTCACATAGAATATATTCAATAAACTTGTGTATTCTAATGTTCTTATGAGAGGCTTCTTGTTATGTATTTAAACTTTTCCACATGACTTCTTTCCTTAACTTTAGGGCTTCTTTTTATAAATGTTTTACCCTTAATTAATGTTTTAACATCTTTTTATAACTGTTTAGGGGTTTCTTAACCATTTTTCGAGGCTTCCAACTTCATGAGGTCATATTTGACGTACCACTAACCGTGAGGAAATATTTGACGTACCACTTACCGTTGGAAACAAAATGATGAAGACTATCCATATATGAGTGTGTTACCTACATTTACACTATCCTCCATGTCTTTATTCCTCAAACAACTTCGGGCTTCATGAACACACGTCCGGGGGATTCTTGTATACTTCTTGAAATTCTCCCATCATATCTGTTGACATCAATGACAACCACTTCTGTTGACATCAATGACAACCAAATTACCAACATGGACCTCCAAGACAAAGACCCCTATAGAGAAGCTCCTATTTGAAACCTTATTATAATCAAAGAAGGCCAAAGTTGATGTCATCAAATGGAAAAGAGTGGTAGAAGACAACAAAGGAAAACAAAAAGGAGAGGTTTCTCAAGAGTTGTAGAAGAAACTCTAACTTATGCAGGAAAAAATTCAGATCATGACAATGAAAAAAGTAGAATATAGCCATAAATTGAAGGTGGGAAACCAAAAGATGCAACAACAACTAGACAAGGAAAAAATAATACTACATGACAAGAATGTACATGTGGGAATTATGGATTTTTTCATCTATACAATAGCTAAAGTGTTTCTAGATATTGTGGAATGCAGGCCACCAACTAGGACATAGACAATGTTCCTAAAATAAAAGTGGCATAAACATCAAATTGAACACTTGGCTAAATTGGTAAAGTTCAACCTTGATATCCACAAGGATTTCTTAGATGCATATAAAGGCTGTACTGTGGAGGAAAGATATAGACTATGTGAATTCTACCTACATAAACTCATATTACCACACCCATACAATTGGAATCCCAATCCATATGTGGGGGATGCACAATTTATGGCCTTTGCATCATGGATTAGGCATGAATAAATGAGAACAAAATAATTTGAAAAGTACAATGAAGACGAACTCCAAACACCTTTGTGGATTAGAGATGAGGCAGCTAGTCTTGGGGATGTTATAACCAACCATCACAGTCTATATTTGGATAAATATGCATCCCTAGGTTGGAAAACCAACCAAAGGGAATCAATGTCCCATCTAGAGGACTCATTAACATTGATGGGAGAAGAGGTGACAAAGGCTCTCCACAAGAGGTGGCACTCCTTGCCTCATGGTTTGCAAATCAAAGAGCCTCATTTCCCCCATACCTTGAAAATTTTCCTCCTAAGGACACCTTGGTACAAAGAGGATTTAAGGAAAGTGAATACTGAATGGATTAGGTTGACGATGAACCCCCCACTCCTTCTTTCTGTAGCACATGTGGCTGACCTCAACATAGGAAACGAAGAAGAAGAGTGGGCCAAGATTGTGAAAAACAAGGGATATCATGAGAAACAAGCCATCATAAGGTATGTGGCCTAGGATATAAGGAAAAAATTCAATGATCAACAACATGTTAATAAAAAACAACAAGGTGTTGAACAACAACAACTTAGTGAACAATATCAAGGCACATGGAAGCAACCTGATAGAGGTCAAGAGTCTAGTGGGAAACAATAGTAGTAATGAGGGAAGAGTAATTTTTTTTTTCACAAAGGGTGTGAAACGTTTCAGATGGGAGGTGATGATGAGGTCAATTATTTACCAAAGGCTCATCTTAAGCACATTTTCCCACCATAATATGACTTAATACTTGTTTTTGATCATATTTAATAGTAAGTCATGGATATTTTTGCATGTTTCTTAGTAAATGTATTTTGGGGTTGATTTTTGTGTATAATATACCTTTTTGCTCTAATATCTATGGTTAAATATTATTTAGCATACAGTGCATCAAAATTCATGAGTAGAGGGCACCAAAACCCTAAAAATAGGGGATTTTTTCTCCCTTAGAGTATTGCCAACCAAGAATCAAGGGAAATTGTCCCCACCTACCTCCAAAGCACTCCTTGTGCATTAATGCCCACTCCTAATAAAAACAAATTCAAGATACATATGTAATTGGTTCAGATCCCTTATTTACCCACTTCTCTCCTCGATCTAAGCAAGGGAGGTTGAAATCTCAAGCCTATATATAGACCTCTAGCCTAGGAGAGAAAGAGACAAAATTTTGGAGAGTATTGTATTGAGACTTTTGTTCTGAAGTCTTTTGTTGAATATTTAGAGCCTTTTTTCTCTTGATGTATTCCCGCTGTTAATGAAATAAATATGGTTTTTCCTTCAGTTTATTAGAGTTTTCTTAAGGATTCTTGTGTTTCTTGGGTAGGGCCCACTCAAGAGGGCTCAAGGACCCTATTTCAATTTCTGTAGTTTTCATGCATATTAATTAGTGATTAGATAAAATTTCATTCTCTTTTAAAGCTTAATATATTTTTGCATGATTAATTCTAGTTCTATCAAGGTTATCATTAATTAGTTAGTTATAACAGACATCATGTAGAAATGTCAAATATCCTTTTGGAGAACTCTTAGGTGCCTTCCAAGGCCAAAAACCTAAAATCTACTTCATTTTATTATAGTCTACCTTTGTTGATGCTTCTAAAGACTTACACTACCTTTCTAGGCCTTATTTTTGCTTCTTGTAGGAGTTTCCTGTAGAAATTGCACAGATCCTGTAGAAACTGTACAATTATTGTAGAAATTGTACAGTTCATGTATAAATTGTACATTTCTTGCAGAAACTTCCTGTATGACCATTTTAGTTCTAGATTTAATTTCATATTAATATTCTTTTCATGAAAACATAAATAAATAATAAAAAGACATATGGCTTGATATTGATCAAGGGGTTAGACAAATTAGCTTGTTCTATTCATGCATTAGTTTAGCTTTTCTTCAATTACAATTTTTTGTCATAACTTAGACTGAATTCATCTTTTGCTTTCAGTTTTCTCTTTATGATTCAATGTTCTTTACTTCCATTAGACTAAGTTCCTTCTATGCAATTTAGATAAACATTCCTTTTAAGTTGGTGTGTTTTCCTTAAAAGCAATAATTTATAGTTTTATTTTACATTTCAATTCCTTGCACCACTTCCAACCTTTGATTAGTCCTAGACCTATAATACTGTCAATGCACACTTCATATACATTTCAAAACACCTATTAAGTTTGTACGAACCCCGGGTTGACAAAGTAAAGTAAGAAGCCAAGGATATATAATGGTATTATTGATGTTATTCCTAGGGCAATCAAGGATGTCGATATGGTTTCATATTTGACTGTTTTCCTTCATTTTTCACTTTCATTTCATCTATATTATTTTCAGAGACAATCGAATCTTCTATCCTCATTTCTTGGTCTTTGATTTTTCTATATTTGGAGATAATACCATCATATTTGGCATGTACATCGTCTAGATGAAGTTCAAATTCTTCAATCGTCTTCTTGCAACCTTCTTTAATATGGTCTTATTTCTCCTTTTGAAGTGGAAATGTCACCCCATTTATCAAATTCTGATGTCCTTCTTCATTTTGGATTTCATTTCTAATTTTATTTCATTAGTATTTAGGGTTTCTTGAACCTTCTTGCAAATTTCGTCTTCAATTCTATTGGTAGATTGTTCATTCAAAATCTTCATTTCTTCTTGATTTTGATAATTCTTCTTTTCTTATTTCAAAATTTTAACCTCATACAATAGTTTTTTATTATGGTTTCATAATTTACATATCTATTCATATTTATTTTTCAAATCTTCCCTTGAATCATCCTTTTCCCACTTTTCTTTGCTACTCTTTTCTTTCTTTAGGTTCTTAACCTCCTTAACGTGTGATTCATTAATGGATTTCATGTTGATGAACTCATCATTTTTCTTTGGAATATATTTTCTTATCTCCTCATTATACCTTTTCAATTTTGATACTTTTTCTTTTGATTCCTTTAGTTCCACTTCAATTTTATGCATCTCCATTTTTTTGTCCTTGATCCATTTATTTGAGAAGATTTTTTCAAAATTTTTCCATGAGAGGGAGAATCTAGTACCTTTATCAAGGCTATCCCACCACTTAAGAGATTCACCACTCAAGTAAAATTCTACCATAAAAGGTATCAAATTATATTTATTTATCATCCTCAACCATTCCACAGGATTGGTTTCATCTTTATCTTCATCTCCCAAAAATTTGGTATTGCCATTGATTCTTGATTAAGTTCTAGCCCCATCCCTTAACTTAAAACCTTAGTATAATAAGGATAATGATATAAAATAGTCATAATCCTTTCTCCAATATAATATTCTATGTTTTCTTTTTCTAATGGTTTTTGAATCAACTCAATCAAAAAACCCAATCAAAAGTTATGATAGTTTTAAGTAAACATATCTTTGAAACCCTAATTTGGAGTCTGTCCTTCTAGTTGACCTTCCTTCTAATGTATTTATGAAATTTTGGCCCCTATGAGTAAGGAATTTCAACATTTCATACTATGAAATGTCTTCTCTATAATTCCACAGGTACGACCTAAATTGGATGTGCCAAGTGAAAGTTAGGGTAATTTTCCCAAACCTTGCTGTTTTTTGGTGTTTCCGGGATATCTAACTTGTATAGAATGCCACACATCCAATATTCAATAACAGATTCTGAAATTCACACCCAAAATAATACATATTTTCCTCTTTCCAATCTAACTAGTCTCACTGAATTTGGATTCTTCATGAAGGAGATATGACTGTTTTACCCCGAACACGTATTTGAGATTAGTTGTAAGACTAGTCAAAAACCTTATTTTCCACGTGGTGTACTCCAAAAGTATAATGAACTAGAATATAAAATTAGTAACAAAGGTACACTGGTATGTATTATAAATAGCCTCCAAGTTTCACTTTCATAAGTGGCCTCGAAAAAAGTTTTAGTGAAAATGGTAATATGACTTGCTTGAGGAAGAAAAACCCTAGGATCAGTACTTTGATACCAAATGTAATGATTCAAATGCTTAAAACATCATAACAAAACAAAAGTACACACCATGTATAGAATGTGAGAATGGAGCAGAACTCCAAGATAGATAGTTTACACAATAACTCTTTAAATAATAGGAGAAACTCATCCACATAACCAAATACCTTCATACATCACAATTCACATCTCTCCAATAATGAATACATGACCTCTATATATACCCATTAACATTTCCACATGAGGCCCAGTTAATATTAGGCCGACCTTATTACATATATATTTACACATTATATGTACATTCCCCCCCATAAATTACCCCCCTTGGGGTCATATCATATACATTTAACCCTATATATTCCTCCTTTGGGTCATAACAATATTATTGGTTAGGGTGATGTTTCTTGTCGACATGGGAGAATTGTCGATGTTTATAATTCTCCAAACCTCAGTGAAAATTTGTTTTTTGTTTCTCAGTTAACACATACATGTAAGATTTTGGAATTTTGGCTAGATCGGTTCTATGTTAGTGATTTGAAGAAAGGTAAGTCGATTGTGGCCAGAGGGTTTCTCGACATGAAGAATAGTCTGTATAAATTCCATGACATGACTCGACCTGATAGTGAACCAACTACTCTTGTTGCTCACACTGATGAGAGAAGTTGAACTTAACATGAATGACTTGGACACCTAAATTTCCAAAGTCTGCAAAGATTGAAAACTCAGAACATTGTTGTTGGTGTACCTAAAGTATTTCCCCCCGAAGGAGACTATAAAGGTTGTGTTTGGAAAGCATCATCAAGCACCTTTTGACTCTCGCAAAGCATGGAGAGCACATAAACTATTGGATATAGTTCACATTGATGTCTGGAACATCAATATACCTTCCCTGGAAAGTGAAAGGTATATTTTGACGTTCATTGATGATCTCTCTTATTTCACATGGGTCTATTTTCTAAATAATAATAACCCATCTAGTGCTTGAGATCATACAATGGTGGTGAGTATGTAAATCTACCTTTTGAAGAATACCTGGTTCGATCTGGTATTGGCTGGAAGTGGTTGGTTCCATACACACCTTAGGAGAATGGAATTGTAGAATGCAAGAATTAAACGTTGGTCAAAATGGTTATATGCCTTTTGCAGGCTAAAGATCTGCCTCCTCACTTCTAGGCTGAAGCAATGTATTGTGCAAACTATCTACTCAATCACATATCAACTTGAGTTTTTCCTTCCATGATTCTAGTCGAATGATTGCATGTGTTTCCTAGGTCCATATTTTCGATGATTGCAAAAAGAATTTGGATGAAAAGAGGTATGCTTGTATCATGATGGTCTACTTTGAAGAGTCAAAATCCTATCGACAGTTTGATCCAGTTAAATGGAAAATTATTATCTTGATGAGAAGTCTTCTGGCATTAAGTTGTTGAATGCCTCCTCTATATTGGTATAAGATGATCCCTTTGATGTTGTCTCCAACATCGATTCTCCTGTTTCATATTTCATCCATTTGACTAGATAGTCAAATTTTGTTCCTATTTCGACTCGACAGTTGACATCTGTGTCAAGTAGTCCATCGATCTCAATTTTGACTAGTCCACTACCTCTGTTGAATGAAAACTCTCCAAATTTTGATCAACCTGTTGTACTGAACCATATTTCACCTGTTTATTTTCTACCCAGATGGGATGCCAAGACACTGTTGGACCTGATGTCAATGATGTTTCCTCTAGACGACAAACTCAAATTCAAAAGTAACATGCAAATGTTTCCTTGATGACTTATGTACTTGAAACTTCTGATCATGTTTCCTACTCATATTCTCAAGGACAACCTGAATGGGAATAGGCTATGCAGATAGAAATTTTATTTTTGTCTAAGAATCACACTTGGTACCTAGTTCCCGAACTGCAAGGAAAGAACATTGTGAAGTGTTGATGGGTTTACCTGATCAAATTTATGTCCAAAGGTGTTGTTGAGTGACATAAAGAACGCCTAATTGTGAAGGGATTTTCTCAACAAGAAGGTATTAACTACACTAATACCTTTTCCCCCATTGCGAAGATAAGCCATTTTCTATTAAAATTTTGGTATGATTGTTTAACCATAGACAATATCACATCATTTTCACCCAACCATAGGCATTCACTATGCCACCCCTTATCACAATAACCTTTTTTTTAGATAGAACCAATAGATAAACCCTAACCAAAAATATCACTGCTACAACAACAACACAATACTAAGAGAATGTACCTCTACTAAAAGAAGTGTACCTTTACCAAGAGAAATACACAAGAGAGATACTAGAAAGCTTGAGAATACTCCACAACAACTGTTGCGCTACTCTCTCCAGACTTGCGTCCTCTTCTCCTACAATTGTTCGTCCTTAGATTTGTGCACTAGCTGTTGCAGGTCATGCTCCTTAGATTTGTGCTCTAAATTTTGTGAGTGAGTGAGTGTTTGTGTGTATCCAAATGATATAGGTGCCTCCCTATTTATATTATCTTGTCCAAGTGACTAGGGCCGACTTCTCTTTCTAAAGCCTTTAAACACTTTAATAATATTCTCCTTGAGTTGACTTCTCTTCTAGGGTTTTCACACATCTATTTAAGGGTTCTCTTACTTCCAAAATATTATAATCTAAGTATACAGGTTACACTTGGAGGTTAATACCTCCCACATCTACCAAAACAACAACACTCCCTCTTAGCTAGGGATGTATTAACTAAGATGTTCTTTATGTAATAGTATCAAACACATCCATCCATCTCACATGGCATGGGAAAGAATCACATGATCTTGCAGACCAGTCTACAGGTAGCATCACCATCGCCACATAGGATATCTCATGATTAAACAGATCATGTCACAAGTATCACCATCATAGCCACACAGACTATCTCATGATCAAACAGATCATGCCAAAAGTATCACCATCATATCCATACAGGATCTTTCATAGTCACACACACATGCTATCTAATGGTCATTTCATAGTCATGCATATAGGGTCTCATCATCCTTTCAAGATTTATTTCATCATGGGGCTTCAACTAGTTCATACATAACTAGGAAACTTTCCAGCTCACACTGAATCTAGCATCTAGTTCATACCGAACTAGTAACCTTGAGCAACTCATACAAAATCTGGCATCTAGTTTATACATAACTAGTAAACTTGCCATATCACACATTATGTTGCATCTAATTCATACAAAACTATTAACCTCGCCAACTCACACAAAATATGGCATCTAGTTCATACATAACTACTAAACTCGCCATTTCACACAAAATCTAGCATTTAGTTCATACATAACTAGTAACCTATGGTTGACACACCAAGCAATCGGTCTACAGTGACCAGGCATCTAATCACATGGATTAGGCAATGTAGTGCACACACACTACCCATATATCCCAAATCTAGATAACACCTCCAGCCACATAGGTTGACCCTCCATATTAAAAATCTAGGAAACTCGCAAGCCCCGAAGGAATGTACTGACCTTGTGTGAGGTCATGCTTACTGGTGCCACAATTAGTAACATGCTCGTGAATGACCAATCACTACTTCCAGACTCTACAAGCTACTACCCCAGGAATCACATATGTGACTGTTGACGCTTGAATATGTCAGAACCGAAACGACAACCTCACGAGGACATTAGTCCCCCTTTGTTCTTAGAGAGGTGGTACTCCTCTTGGACTAAAAGATATATCTATGATATCTTGGATTAGGAGAGTGATAGACAAAAAAGGCTAAATATTTTTTTCTTGATATTATGAAATAAAATGGTTCTTCAATAACCTGAGTACAATCTTTATGCGCTTCAAAAGAAAATATTGAAGGAGGGCTTCAACATCAGAATTAAATTGTGATCAACATCACACACAATCTTCTTAACAATATATAAATACATCGATATCTTCTTCATAGGAGAGAATGATTTGATCATCTCAAATAATTTTAATAGAGTACTGCAGTCAAGAT
>ML798469.1:59640-79317 GCA_009831015.1 Picea engelmannii | reverse complement strand
GTCAACAAGAATAAAAGACAATTTCATGGTAATCATCATAACATTACCAAGGTGACGTTCCTTGAAGAAAAACAAGAAATATCTCCTAGAGGAGATGTTAGTTCATATTGCAAACAAGTACAATAAGCATTTATATCAATAGTACTCACATGCTACCAAGTATTCATTGTATTTAACAATAATAAAAGATTTCAAATATTGATGTCACAACTATAGTGTTTACTTGTAATGTAGCAATTATCAAACTTGATATGTGCAAATTGGAAAATTATCAATTTAATTAATCAAACATGGAACCTGGAGTCTTATTTGCAAGAATGAGTGTTGTATCTTTTCTTCTGATTCTCCTTCACTGAAGACGACAAGTACTATCTCCAACCCGTCTCCTGTACTAAGACAATGTGCTTTCTTGACATAAATCTGAGTTAGGGAATATAATGAAAATAAAATCTAAAAACTCAACCTTAATCAATCTAATATTTTGACTAAAGTCGGATTATAACTTTAACTTTGACCAGAGGTTTGACTTCAACATATCAAAATACAACTAGATGCATATCAAAACAATCAAACTTGGAGTGTGTTGTTCTTCTGAATGTGTTGGATCTGAGATCCCTCTGGATATATGATTTTTTCTTGGACAAAAAATCCCTTCTTCTGGAAAAACCCTCAAGATGGTGATATAGTTTAAACATATACAAGTGCATACCTCTGACAACAACACCACACAATGAAATGCACCGACACCATTTGACAATGACGAACCCAAAAACTTCAAAGTGTTCCAACTTGCAATATGAAGATAGATGGAGATGTGCTAGGGTAGGGCATACTAGGACAACTAAAAATTAGGCCCGACACTTCACTGAAAGTTCCCAACAAATTTGGGTTAGGGTTTGCTGCTGTTGCAAAACCATAAACCCTAATTGCCAAAGGAATAGCTAGTGAGTTGATCTAGGGAAAGAATAATTTTAGCATCCTTTCAATGATTTTCTCAATGATTTACCAGAAAATTCACTGGACCATAGGAACTGCAACTGGTACTACAATTGGTGCTTCAACTGGAACTGCAACTGATGTTGTAACTAACACTGTAACTGGTGCTACCTCATTTCCCACTAGCTCTTCAACTTCAAAAGATTATAGATATGATCCGGGGAAAAGATTCACCCTCCTTAGGAGAACTTCTTAGTGGGTTCAGGAAGTGATCAACAATATTGATAATGGGGAAACTGAGGATCTTCCTTCTAGCGGTTAGATTGTTACGAAGGAAACCAGCTCTGAAACCATGCTAAAATTTTGGTATGCTTGTTTAACCATAAACGATGTCACATGTTTTTCAACCAACCATAGGAATTCACTATGCCACCCCTGAGCACAATAAACTTTTCTTAGATAGAATGATTTCGAAAAGTCCACACTAGAACCAATAGATAAACCCTAACAAGAAATATCACAGCTGCAACAACAACACAATACCGAGAGAATGTACCTATACTAAAAGAAGCACACCTTTACCAAGAGAAGCACACCTTTACCAAGGGAAGCACACAAGAGAGATACCAAAAATACTTAGAATACTTCACAACAACGGTTGCACTACTCTCTTCAGACTTGCACCCTCTTCTGCTGCAACTGCTGCTCCTTAGACTTGTGCACTAGCTGTTGCACCTGAAGCTCCTTAGATTTGTGCACTAGCTATTGTGAGTGAGTGAGTGAGTGTGCGTGTATCTAAATGAGCTAGGTGCCTCCCTATTTATATTAACTTGTCTAAGCGATTGGGGCCGACTTCTCTTTCTAGAGCCTTTGAATACTTTAATAATATTCTCCTTGAGATGACTTCTCTTCTAGGGTTTTCACACATTTGTTTAAGTGTTCTCTTACTTCCAAAATATTCTAATATAAGTATAAAGGTTACACTTGGAGGTTAATACCTCCCGTAGCTACCAAAACATCAACATGTTCAACTAATTCTTTCCCTTGCTTCTTGTTTTGAATGGAAAATCCTTCAGATGGATGTGAAGAGTGATTTTATTCATGGAGACCTATCTGAATATATTTTCATGGAACAACCACTTGGTTTTGTGAAATATTCTAACTAGTTTTTTCAACTTGAGAAGTTGCTATATGGTTTGAAGTAGGCTCCCCGAGCTTGGTATGCTAAGATCGACAATTTATTTATTTGACTTGGTTTTAAACATTGTGGATGCGATCAAAGATTGTATGTACTCCATACCACTAGAGACACTTTGATTGTTGTTGTATATGTAGATGATCTCCTCAATACTATCAATAATAATGATCTCATACTTAGATTGAAGAAACAAATTGCTGACTCCTTTGACATCAAAAATCTTTGTACTTTGGATTATTTTTTGGGTCTTCAAGTCTTACCATTATGTGAAGGTTTCTCTACTTCTCAGTCTAAATATGTGATGGATATTTTGACATGTTTTAAGATGGATGATTGTAAGCCTTGTGCTACTTCTTTTCAATCTAGATTGAAGCTCACCTAAACATGTCAAACACTGGAAATCGATGCTACGCTTTATCAACAACTAGTCGACAATCTTATTTATCTTACTCATAGTCAACCTAACATTTCCTTTGCTATTAGGGTGGTTTCTTGGTTTATGCATGACCCTAAATAAAGACACTGGAAATACGTCAAAATAATTGTTCGTTGTCTCAAGGGTACCACTCATTTTGGTATCAAGTATTTTTGAAGTTCAGATTCACTAGTCAGCTTCACCTACTTCGACTCGACCGACAAAAATGATGATAAGAAATCCACTTCTTACCATGTGTTTCACTTTAGCACTGGACCATTGGTGTGGCCATGAAATAAACATAAGGTAGTATCCTTGTCGATTACACAACAAGAATATCATGGTGTCGTTCAAGCAGGTATTGAAGCAGTGTCGATCCGCCAACTTATGGGTGAACTTGGCCTTCTTGTTTAGGCCTTGACTACAATATATTATGATAATCAAAGTGCCACATAGATTTCTGAAAATCATGTTTCCAACAATAAGTTGAAGCATGCTGAGCTTCATTCTCACTATTTGAGACAATTGGTTCATGATATCGTTGTCTCTCTTGAATATTTTAGAACATATGATCAAGTTGTTGATATCTTCACCAAACCCTTAGATGAAGTTAGATTTATCAATCTCGGTACGATGCTTGGGCTTCAAGAATATGAAATTATGGGGGGTTGTCATGATGACGTAATTTAACCTCATGAATCTCCAAATACATGTGCTAATGGGGGGTGGGTGTTTGATCATCAAGCATTGATGGTTCATCACACATCTACTAGATTCAGTCAATTGAGCGATCAACGTACATGTGGATACAATCGATCAGATGATCAACAAGATCCTTACATTACTTGATTGAGTAGTCGACATACCTATCGGTCAGACAATCAACAAACAATTAAATATAGTGAGGGAGTGTATTGACCAACCCAACAATGAAATATGATTTGGATGCATGAATGGTCATGTCAAGAATCCTTGTCGAGCCAACTCAACACTACGGATTTGGCAGGGTCAACTCTAACAACCAACAATTATATGTGGACACAATCTTCCCAATTTCATGGAAGTTGGCTTGAGGCTATAAATAACATACCCCTTGGGTCATTATCATCAAGTGATCAAAGTGATATCATATGGAGATATTAATATTCAATATGCATTGTGATGTTATGATAATAATGCACTTTGCTTAAGTGTTGTAATGACATCTTTAAACACCACCTTTTGTCTTCAAAATTTTTATTCCCTCTTCAATTATATGCAAAATTGTCCATCTTTTTAATTCTAGGTTCCACCCCTTTCCCCAACTGGAGAACATGCAAATAATTTGGTAAGGAATACACCATTGAAGCTTTCTATAGCCTTTTGATTACTAATCAACATAGATTTCTTGAAGAAGGAAAGCTTGGTGGTAAACATCAATCCCACTTGCTCAAGGTAAAGATCAAGTTAGATCCCAAGGATTGAGTACGGTTTGATACCTCTACATAGAAACCTATATTCCATGACCAGAAGCCTAAGGGACAGATAGATGCACCTCAATGAAGTTGAAAGAAGAAGACACGTCAGTACTGTGGAAATACCGAATATGTGGAGAAAGTCTTCTATAAGAAAAGAGAAAATTTAGAGGAGAAGGTTAACCACTTTGAAGGAGATGTGTCCTCTGTACGATGACCCATTGATAATTTCACCTTCCAAGTCAGAATTTTTCATTCCTTGTTGTCTCATTCTACATAGAACGAATGAGTAGTTGAATCTGGGTGCATTCATCACATGGCTAAGACGCCTCCTTGTTCACTTCCTTGGATGAAGATAAGGATAGGAAGATATATGTTGTTGATGATTTTTCTATGGATATTGTTGGTCAAGGTGATGTTACTCATCGACATGGGACAATTATCAATGTTTATCATGTGCCAAACCTTAGTGCCAATTTGTTTTTTGTTTCTCAATTAACACAAACATGTAATATTGTGAAATTTTGGCCATATCAGTTCTATGTTCATGATTTGAAGAAAGGTAAGTAGATTGTTTTCGGAGGGTTTCTCAACCCGAAGGACAGTCTGTATAAATTTTGTGACACGACTCGACTTGACAGTGAACCGACTACTCTTTTTTCTCACACTGATGAGAAAATTTGAACTTGGCATGAACGACTTGGATGTGCATGAATTTATGAAGTTTGTAGGTACTGGAAACTCAGAACATGGTTTCCGGTGTACCTAAAGTGTTTCCACCTGAAGGAGTCTGCAAAGGCTGTGTTCTTTAAAAGCATCATCATACAACTTTTAACTATGGAAAATCGTGGAAAGCATAAAACCTATTGGAGCTGGTTCATAGTGATGTATGTTGCATCAATATACCTTCCTAGGAAGGTGTAAGGTATATTTTACTTTCATTAATGATCTCTCTCGTTTCAAATGGGTCTATTTTATGAAGAATAAAAACCTTGTCTTTGAAAAGTTCAAGGATTTTAGAGCCTTTGCTAAAAAGTAATGTTGTCAACCCATCAAGTGCCCGGGATAAGACAATGGTGGTGCATATGTGAATCGAACTTTTGAAGAATTCCTAGTTTGATATGGTATTGACTGGAAATAGTTGGTTCCTCATGCACCTCAATAGAATGGCATTGCAAAACACAAGAATCAGACTTTAGTCGAAATGGCTAGATGTATTTTGGAGGACAAATATCTGCCTCCTCGCTTATGGGTTGAAGCGGTGTATAGTGCAAACTATCTGCTCAACCACATCTTGACTAAAGCTATTTCTTCCATGATTCCAGCCGAACAATGGTGTGGAAAGAAGCATTTAGTTGGCCATCTCCATGTGTTTGGATGTGTTTCCTGGGATCATATATTTGATGATTGTAGAAAGAAGTTGGATGCAAAAGGTCATGCTTGCATCATGATGGGATACTTTGAAGAGTCAAAATCCTGTCGATTGTTTGATCTTGTCAAACAACAAATCATTAACAAATGAAATGTATGGTTTGATGAGAATTCTTCTAGAATTAAGTTGTTGAATACCTCCTCTAGATTGCTGCCGGATGATCCCTTTGATGTTGTCTTTAACATCAATTCTCCTGTTCTATTTTTAGTCATTGGACTAGAGAATCGAACTCCATTCCTGTTTTGACTCGACTATCGACCTCTGTGTCCACTAGTTTATCGATCTCTGTTTCTATTGGTATGCCACCTCTGTCGATTGAAAACTATCTAAATTCTGATCGAATTGTTGTAGTGAATCATAGTTCACTTGTTTCTTGTCTACCCAGATGGGCTGTCAAGATAATTGAATCTATTGGACTCGATGCCAATGATGTTTTTTCCAACCAACAAACTTGAATTCAAAAGAAACATGCCAACATTTCCTTGATGACTCATGTAATTGAAACTTCTATCCTATTTCCTACTCAGATGCCCAAGGATGAATTTAATGGGAATAGGCTATGCAGACAAAAAATGTTTCATTGTCGAGGAATCATACTTGGGACTTAGTTCTCCAACCACAAGGAAAGAACATTGTGAAGTGTCTATGGGTCTATAGGACCAAATTTATCTCAGAATGTGTTTTTGAGCAATATAAAGAACACCTAGTTACAAATGGATTTTCTCAACAAGAAGGAATTTAATACATTGAAAATTTTCCTCTGTTGCAAAGATAAACTTTGTTTGACTGATTATTTCCCTGGTTGCTCATTTTGGATGGAAAATCCATCAGATGGATGTGAAGAGTGATTTTCTTCATGGAGACCTATCTGAAGAATTTTTCATGGAACAACTACCTAGTTTTGTGACAAATTCTAACTTGGTTTCTCAACTCAAGAAGTTGCTTTATGTTTTGAAGAAGGATCCCCAAGTTTAGTATACTTAGATCGACATTTTATTTCTTCGACCTGGTTTATGTTGTGAATCTGATCACAACTTGTATTTACTCCACACCAATGGAGACACTTTGATTGTTGCTATATATGTAGATGCTCTTCTCATTACTAGAAATAATAATGATCACATCCTTCGATTGGAGAAACAACTTGCCGACTACTTTGACATGATAGATCTTGGTACTCTGCACTATTTTTGGGTCTTCAAGTGTTACCATTATGTGATGGATTTTTAATTTTTTAGTTTAAATATGTTATGGATATTTTGACACATTTTAATATGGATGATTGCAAGCCTTGTGCTACTCCTTTTCAATATGGAGCAAAGATGACCAAAACTTGTTAAACACCTGCAGTCAATGCTACCCTCTATCGACAACTAGTCAGTAATCTTATTTATCTTAATCATAGTCGACCTGACATTTACTTTGTTGTTAGTGTGGTTTCTTGGTTTATGCAGGACCCTAAAGAAAGCCACTGAAAAGAAATCAAACAAATTGTTTGCTACCTCAAGGGTACCACTCATCTTGGTATCAAGTATTGTCGAAGTTCATATTTGCTGGTCGACTTCATTGACTCTGAATGGATTGATTACAATGATGATCAAAAGTTTACTTTTGTCTAGATGTTTCTCCTTAGCACTAGACTGTTGAAGTGTTCGTGTAATAAATAGAAGGTATTGTTGATTGAGATTTCTGGAAATAGACCATGTTAATAGTTTTTGAAAGAGTCCAACATTTTGAGTGGACACTCCACCCATCATCATGGACATGAAAAAGCTTGTATTTAGTGAAAGAGTGTTGATATATATATATATATATATATAAATTGATATAGGTTGTCGTTGATCAATAGGAAATAATTGTTTGGAGTGTCCACTTGAAACATTGGACCATTTCGAAAAAATATTAACACAGTCTATTTCTAGAAATGTCAATCAACAATATGATGAACTGTGAAAACCTTCACATTCAAATAGAAGGTAGTTTTCTTGTTGATTACAAAAGAAAAATACCATGGCGTTGTTTAAGTAGGTATTGAAGTAGTATGGATCCACCAACTTCTGGGTGAGATTGGCCTTCTTGTTCAGACCTCGACTACAATCTATTGTGATAGTCAAAGTGCCATACAAGTTGCTGAAAATCCTTTTTCCCACGGTAAGATAAAGCATGTTGAGCTCCATGCTCACTATTTGATATAGTTGGTTCATGAGAACATTTTCTCTCTTGAATATTGTAGAACAAATGATCAGGCTGTTGATATCTTCACCAAACATTTTTTTGAAGCTAGATTTATCAATATCATCATGATGCTTGGACTTCAGGAAGCTGCAATTATGGGGGGGTGTCATGATGACATAATTTCACCTCTTGAATATCCAGAGATGTGTGTTGATGGGGGGGTGTCATGATGACATAATTTCACCACATTAATTTCTTGAGACGTGTGTTGATGGATGGGGGGGTGTTGGAACATCAAACATTGATGGTTCGTCACACTTCTCCTGAATTCATTCGATCGGGTAGTCGACCTACATCTGGATATACCTAGTCAGACGATCGACCATATATCTACATTAGTTGGTCGAGTAGTTAACATGATTATTAGTAGGATAGTTGACCAATAGTCGAAGATAGTCCGGTGGTGGATCAACCAACCCAACAATTGATTATGAGTGGGATAGATGGAGGGTCGAGTCGAGTATCCTTGTCATTCCGAATGGACAACACAGATTTGATGAAGTCAACTCTAACAACCGATGGTTATATGTGGAAAATATCTTCCCTATTTCATGGAAGTGGGTTAGATCTCGAGGCTATAAATAGTAGACCCCTTGGGTCATTATCATCAATTGATCGAAGTGATATCATATGGAGATATCAAGATCTAATATGCATTTTGATGTTCTGATGACAATGTGCTTTGCTTAAGTGTTGTAACAATGTCTTTAGGCACCACCTTTTGTCTTCTAAATTTTTATTCCCTCTTCAATTATCTGTATAATTGTCTGTCTGTTTCGTTAAAGGTTCCACCCCTTTCCCCAACTGAGGCTAAAACAAGAGCACACATTTGGAAGGTATCGTAATATATTTCATCACAACATTGGTTATATCATTGTTGTTTTAAGTATATTGAATATTTTCAAAGGATTTTATATTCTAACACCTGAGGACTAGTGGAAGAAAACTTATGACATAATGCTTCCACACTAGATGGAGTTTTTTTGGTCTTGTAAGTAGCATCCTAGATCACATTCTTCCTACAACATGACTCAAAAGTCTAAATATACTCTAACAATGCACATTTTAACAGAAGAAGGAGAGGGCAATGTCTAGAACTAATTTGGAAGGATGAGCTATCCATATTGTTGAACAAGACTAGCACACATTCAAGCTTGAGTTAATGTCCTTCTTCCATTGATGAGTTCATGGTGTTACCTACCAACCCTACTAAAGGTAAAATAGGATGAAATTTGTGGTCTATTATTTATGTAGTTATATTTTATAATTTTTTTTTTCCTTTAAATTATTTCATGAAGGTGTAATTTTTGAATTTGTATGTGTATAGTGAAAACCATTCCCTGATTGTACCTACACAACCTAGATTTGTTTATGAATTGAAAAGCCACTTAAGTGATGCTTACTATAATTCTTTCATAATTTGGTAACTTTCCTTACCAATCTCTTAAGACCACGAGATTAATAACCTTCGAGGGGAATCAATTATATAATGTAGGATAGTGATGTGGTTATATAGACTCCATTCTACTTCGTTATACCCTTCCAACAATTCTTTTATTAATGAGAACTACTATCATCATGATCATGAGGTTCCATTAAATATAGATGTAGGTAGCCTTGAATCTTTTCCCAATACCTATTCCATAATAAGCTATCACTAATTTCAAATTTGTACTTCTTCCATTGTCACCATTAAATGGAAAGAAACACAAACTTAAACTTGTATAATCATATATAGATGATGTTGCATAATTGACCTTTGAAAAATAAATCCCTGATATCAAGCTCCTTTATAGTTTTAAGTTTAAACAAAAAAGGACGTGGTTTTGTTGCTTTGTAAATTTATTAAGTGACAATTCAAGGTGGTCAATATCCATTTCGTTGATGCGCCATATGTTGAAAGGATCGATCTATTCTTCACCACGGAATGACTCTACGATTATAGTCAGACTAGTCATGTGGTAAGAATTTAAATAAAATAGCCAAAAAAAATTGGCATCCTATTTGTTTATAGACAATATGATATTTTTCCTTACCATTTGCATAATATAGTCAATACCATGGTTGTGTTTATAATTGTGCAATTTCACACTCTTTGATGGTCAATATCTCTTTTATAATGGAGTAGAAGTAATTTGTTTTTGTTTTATGAAGTAATATGTTTGGTGGTTTGTAATTGGAAATTGAAGAATTTATATATTTTTTTGTTTCATTACATGTTTTTTTTTAGTGATATGTAGAATTATTTGTTTTTTTAAACAAAAAAGTGATTTTATCAATGTGATGGTATTTCAAGAAATGAAATATTATATCTAAGCATTGTATTTTAGAGAGATATTTTGGTTTAACAAATCTTACATGTAAATAATGTAGATGAATATTCAATAAAAACGTACAAGTTTCTATTTATCCTTGTAAATTTTGGCAAATATTATCAATATGAGTATATTTTTTTTATGAAATATATGTGAATTTTAAACAAAAAAATTGTTAATTAGTGAATTTATTTTTTAAAAGAAAAACCAAAAAATAGCTAATTGGTGAAAATTCAGCACTAAAAAAATGGCTAGTATCATTCATATTAATTTTATTATCTAAAGGGTTTTTTTGTGCGCTTTATTCTCTCCCCAATGTTTATTGTTTCATATTCATCTTCCTCGAAAAAGATTGAATATGCTTAATAAGTTGTCATTAGGGAAATAAAGATAATTGAATGCCTGGTAGTAATTGTATTGTTGTTTGAGGAGATGTTGACATGTTGCAAGTGTGTACTCATACCTTTCTCTAAGTAGTTACTCCATCAATATTATTGACATTTTAATTTTATGCATTAGTTTTCACCTTCTCTACGTGTGTTTATCATTTAATTTCTTGAATCAAATATGTACATATTTCAATTTTGTTTATTCTCTTTCATTTGCACAAAAAATTGTTTAAAGTGAAGAAATACTATCCATAAAAAAAGAAAGAAAGATGAATTAATGAATATGTAGTTAAGAAAACAATGTTACCATTATCTTTAGGTTTTCCATCCCACCATCCATATCATTGTTAATATGAGTGTTGATTCCATATGTTGTTCCCAAGGCTTGTGTACTTTTCTAAAGAGAATATGAAAGTTGCTTAGCATTTCTTTTTTCATTTGATAATACTGTGAGTTAGTTTTTTATGCCTATTAAAAAAATGTAGAGAAACTTCCTTAATTAAAAAAAATAAGTTGTAAGAAATTATTGTAGTTTAAATTTTGTTTTTAGTATTGAGAATTTGATATTTATTTTAACATTTGAAGGAATTTAAAATCACATCAAAAGAATTAATGGGATCTCACATTCAAGAAGAATTAATAGGATCTCACATTCAAGACTAAGATGAATTTATGTTAATGTATTAAACATAATTTAGGATGTGTATTTATGGTAGTGTATAGAACAAGTAAACATATAAATTAATTGATTTCATTAATAGAATTGATATATATCCAGTAATAAAATGAATTTTAATAATATTATATAAATGAGAAGTTATAAAGTGTTTGTTAGGAAAAGTCAAGTCTCAACTTTTATTAACTTTTATTAATACACTATATACATAGGTATAATATTGTCATAATTAATTGACATAACTTCACTTCAACAAATTTATATAACTTTATTTCAATAAAAACATCTTAAAATGGTAGCAACTAAGTTATATCCTTGTTTTGTTAAATTCATATCTTTATATCATGGAAGTGATTAAGTTATACATAATCCTTGTTTTTTTTTAAATTCATATACTTTGAATTAAATATGCAAAATGCATATGCGTTATTCTTAGAACTTTCTTAATGTTGCAACATAAAAATATGAGCGAAGCATAATAGAGGTTAAAGTGACATTTATATATCTCAGACCTTTAGTGCAAGAAGTTTCCTTCCTATAAGATTCATTCTAGCATTTAAAACATATTAGGAAGGAATATAAACACTATTAGATCCATTCTAGATCTCAAAATCTTGATATCTCTTCATTGGATTAAAATAATTTGTTCTCTGATGAATCCGAGGCTATGATGAATGTGGAATTGGAGCTGCAATTACCTATTTTCTTTAAATCCAAGGGATTGATTAACTATCCTCCCTAAGGTTTTTTGTGCATCAAATCATGGGATTCAATTACACTCATATGTAATATCTTGCAATTACAAAGATGTAAATTATAGCCACAAATCAAACGAACTCCATCAACATTGGTTTTAATGTTTTTTTTTAGATTATTGTTGTCATAACGCATGCTAAGATATGTGTGCCATATCTAATATAAAATGTTTATAATAGTGAGGTTTAGGCTTGTTCTTTATTATTGCAGTAAAATTATGATTAATTAATCGAATTTAATGCATATACAACATGGCCATGCACTATATTTAGTGCATTGACATATCATGCATTCCAAATCCACAACAAAGGACCTTCTACTATGTCTTGTATAAAAAATTACAAGACAAAACCATCAAAGAATGAGAACAATATACAATGAAGCCTATTGCATTTGACTTGTTGAAGGGATAGATCAAGTTGTATAACCCTAGGCCAACCTAACTTCCCAGAGCCTATTATAGTGAGATTTACAACCTTTATTTCAACAACTAACAATAGTATCAAATTAACAGTTCTTTATAAATAATAGCAAGATGATAAGAAGAAAATAGGCAAAATATAAAAACTGAAGAAAATAAGGATCCAAAAATGAAAACTTCATGCGAATGATTTTAAAAAATAAGGATCCTACATGGGAGGTTCTTCAAAAAAAGAAATTTAATGGCCCAGGTTGGTGCAACTTATGCAAACAAGCATATGAAACCATTGAACATCTAATTATGACTTGTCCATTTACTAAAGAGTTTTGGAAAAAAACTGGAAATCATGATAGAATTGAAAAATGTATGGGAAGGAGGAGATATAGAAGAAGCCTTCAGATCTTGCTATTCCAAAAAGGACACCAAGAAGATCAAATCCCTTCCCCTCAAAATAGCTTGGGGAGTGCGGCTAGCTAGGAATCTAAGCTTATTTGAAGGAAATAAGACCCTCCCTTTCAAATGTGTGATTCAATCTCTCAATATCTTAAATTCTTACCCATAGGAGGAGGAAAAAAAATCCAAACATGAAATCAGAGAAGAGGTAATAAATGAGGCTCTTCCCTGTGCAAACTTTGATGTAGCTTCACAAGGAAATCTTCCCAAATGAGGTAAAGGAGGAATTTTATATCTCTCCTCCACTCACCATATATCATCCAAAGTAGGTATTGGTTAGGAAACTAATGACTTTTGTGAATTGATGACACTTAGATTACATATTTAACTAGTCCAAGAACAAGGAGTCCAACAAATTCAAATTTCGGTGACTCTCTCTTGGTCATCAAATGGATTAGAAAGGAATCTCAAATCTGAAATTCCACCTTACAACCTTTTTATGATGATATACAATTGCATATGTTAGTGTTCAGACATATCTCTGTGTCTCACATATACATGGACATGAACAACATAGTGGATAACCTTTCAAAAGTTGGATTGGGATTGGAATGAGGGACATGGATCACTTCCACACTTTAGAATGACCACTCCACATACTTAGTACATGCACCTTGGATATAATGAAACACTTATATTTATTTTGTATGAGGAATGATCACAACTTTATTTTTCTAATGATGTCATTGTTTTATGTAGCTTTTTGAGAAAATAAATAGAATGTTGATATGCATTTGTTTATGCAATTTTTTTGGGAAAAAAACAACTGATTATTATATGTACAATGATTGAACAATATGAAGACAATTTCACATTTTTGAATGCTAGGGGCTATATGGCAATGACTATAAATAAAATTATAGATTTTTTCTTGAAAAAAATTATAATTTGAAATTTAAAATAAAATTTACTTAGAATAAAATCAAATTATTATATTGTGATGAATGGTATAAAAAAGAAATGTGAATCTTTCGATATAAAAACATGACAACCCCATCAAAAGAAATATATGTTAGAAATATCATGGACAAGACTTGAATCAAACTTGCTGAGATTATAATACTTAAAACAACAAAATAAGAACTCTAAAATAGATGTAGAAATAAAAAAAATAAAAATTGCACACCAATAGGGTACTATCAGGATGCCCAATAAACACAAAAGTGACTCATAAGAACTCTAAAATAGATGTAAAAATTAAAAAAATAAGGGGATATACTATCACAAGAGGGGAAGGTGAGGAGGTCTAAGGGGGGTTATGCCTAAGAGAATCTGTCTTATGTTACCTTGAACCTTCATCCATTTCAAAATATGAGTTGCAAAGTTAAAAGAGGCTAAGATGAGTGGAGGAAACAAATTCCTCAATCTAAGCCATCATTTCCTAAAAATTAGCAAGATGTCTCTCCTAAATTCTTGGAACTAGGAAATAACTTGAATTGGAATTCTCTTGCTATTTTGCATGCATGGGAAATTTGAATGGGAAGGAATAGATTGTTGGAAAAATGGGAATAAGGAGAGTTTTAGAGGTTAGACAACAAAAAAAGAGATCCAACACCATGATAGAAGAGACCAATCATGAAAGGAAGATTTTAGACCTCGAAAAAGGTGTCAAGAAACCAAGGGGATTCTGCATAATCTTGTGTTATCAACCTAGACCTTTCTATGAACACACTAAATAGCACTGAAGGGAGGATTTTTTGAGGTACTTTGTAGCAGAGAAGGAAGTACTCCTTGTGTTGTGTGGGGTAGGTAACGTGGGTTACTAAGAGCTGCTCTATCCTCAAGAACTGTTCCTTTTGCATATTTTTTTTAATTGGAGGTTATCTTTGTGGATATGTTGGGTTTAGACATCATGAGAGGTGTGGAAAATATTGTGAACTTTGGATATTTGGACATGTAATTTTTCTAGCCTATTATTGGCATAGTTTATGTAGTTGTAAGTGTATAAAGTTTACACACAGTTTAATTCATTATTATTGTTGATGAATTATGTCCTACTTGTAATTTCTATCACACCGCATAAAATCCAAAAACACTATGCCCTTGGATATTCTCTGAATGACTAGACGTGTCCAATGGAAGGGGTTTTTTCAATTTAGTATATTAGCCCATGCAAGGCTTTGCTTTCATATTTATATTTTTTCTCTGTGTTAACTCTCTTTCCTATGTAGAGATTCTTCTGACAAAATACTATTTTATATTTCCATGTTAGTAATTTTTTCCACGTAGGAAGATGGAAATTGATGATTAGGGTGTATTCATATTTATGGGGATATTACAGGTAGAGGTAGGGGAAGTAGGACCAAAAGTAGGAAGGGGAACAAAGGAATAGGAAGAAACTATTGTTCATGAAACAACATGGGTCAAAAGGAGAGAGGTGACTCCACCAATGCTAATTGATGTGGATTCCTTTTTCCAGGCTTCTTCATTTGGACCTTTTCCAAGTAATTGTTAATACTTCAGTTTACACCTCGAAGGGTATCTATCTATGTCTAAGGTATTATAAGTTTTCTTTTCATTTTACAGTTCAAAAGCAATTCCTGTGGGGGGTGACATAGAACATCAGACACATGTTCACATTTTTTTGATCAATGTGGGGTAGTCCCCTCTAAGGATTGTCCATAGTTTGTGTTGTTTGAGATTTCTCTTAAATTTACTTAATGGACACATGCACACATTTCAAACAAATCCTTCAAATGAGAGTCAATTCCCTTTAAAACCCCAATTAGCACAATTGGTAGTTTAGTTGTAGACCCCATTAGGAAAGAATACATTGTAGCAAGGCTTGAGGAAATATGTATATGATTTGGAGCTTTGTGAGATCCTTACAAACAAGAGTTAAAATAATTTGTTGATATAATTCCACCAAGTCTATTACTCTTATTAAAGATATTTAGTGTTCACTTTATCTCTCAAACCTTGCTAAAATGTTTGTAGAGTAAAGATGTTATAACATAATCCCTAATGAATAGACTTGATGACAATAAAAATTCTGTTAATATTTCCATACTAGATTAATATTCCTACCCACCTATAAAAATGTTACTAATATTGAGCTTAGGATGAAGCATAACAAAAGAGAGCTCTAAAGACACATGCATTCTCGAGCTCTAAAGGTGGAGGCATTCTCAAAATATCTATCAATTAATGTTGTTGATCTTGATCTTAGGATGAAACATAAGAAAATAGATCTCTAAAGGTAGAGGCATTCTCAAAATATTTGACAATACAAAGTGTGGTTAAACATATGTAAATGTTTCTAAAAACATTAACAAGAAAGTGAAAGAATGTGATAAATGTAACACCCCTAGTTTTGATCCCTATGACTATAATGTATTATGTAATTGTGACTTAGGCTAGTGAGCTAGTAAAGTTGGAAAGGGGACATAGTGCCTAGGAAATATAATACTTATATATATTAATAAAATGCATCTTTGGTTGTAGGACATACAAGGACAAAAGATATAGGGGACTATGATTCCACAAGAGAGGGGGCTAAAGGGGATACATATTTAATTTGTATTTTTATTTACCCATTTTTGTTTTAATTGAGAAAAGTGGTTACGCGAGATTCTTGGGGAAATACTATGTGGTTCTTGATGTCCAAGTAATTATATAAACGACTCTTTAGGTTGTTTGGGGGTTCTTCACTAATCACTATTTCACTCTTAAATTTGGTTCCTCAGTCATTGCTAATCATTCATTCACTCTTTCTCATTCATGTGCTCTTGGTCTGGGCATGGAAACAAATGGATGGAGGTGGAGAGACATTGCTAGATGGGTATGAGGAATTACTTATCATTCCATGAGGGAATGGATTCCTGTGTGCATGAGATTGATGGTAGTTCTGAAATAACTGTCCATAGCTGAGAATCCTTGGAGTTTACAACATGGATATTTATTGAACAATAGCACTGGAGCCCCAAAGAGAAATGAAATAGCTTGAGGGACTACATGGCAGTAAAAGGGGTTCATTTCTTTGGGCTGTGCAGGCTGTAGGGGAAGAGAGTTGGAAATTATGATTGCTACGTGGTTGGAAAACCATGAGAGATGGTTAACTAACTGGTGTGTTTTTATATTTCTCCTAGGACCCATCCTTGTGGATTTATATCCCTGGCTCGGGGGTGACATTGTCATTGAGAGTGAATGAACACCAATTTCTATGGTTGGGAGGAGAGTCCTTGGTCTGCAGCCAATTGGTGAATGTTTACTTGAAGACATAAGTGCTCTCTATACGTTTTATGCATAATGTATATTTATTTATCTCTGAGATGTATTTCTATGTGCATGCTTGTTGGTTATTTGTTGTGCATGACACACTGTTCCTTTATTGGATGATTTAACATGTTCTTATGAATTGCATGTGTTGAATCCATGTTTCTTTATTTTAAACAATGGGACAAAAATTCATAAGCAGTCTAAGAGGGAGAATCTGGAAGTACCCAGGAAATGGGTATGTTTCAGATCCATATTTGGGAAAATCATTTTAGCATTTGTTGTACCATGTATGTTACAAGTTAGTTTCAGAGCATTCTTGGTGGGCATTTTGATTTAACGTGGCCCAACCTAGTGGTTGGGTATGTTACAGATTGGTATCAGATATTTTGGTTCAAACACCAGACTGGTATGGGATGAAATGAATGTGAATTGGGAAGGTTCACTATCACATATTTTAGTCTGTGCGAGTTTGGGAAAATGGTGAAGAATTAGAGAGAAACACCCCAAATTCGTGACTAGATTCGAGTTTTAAATAACTCAAAATTGTCTGAGAGGTTAATGGATTTGATTTGCAAATTTTTAGAGTCGAATTTGGCCATGGAAGTCCAATTCTTGTGAAGTTTATGGATCAACAGCCCAAATTAATTCAACCATGAGGATCAAGTGGTTGAATTAATCTGGAAGAAGGTTTCAGAAAGACTTAGACTTAGGCATGAGGTTGAGTTCAAAGGGATGAGTTTGATGGTGTGAGATGAATGAACAAGGACCGTTCATCATATCGAGGGCCAATCTTAGCCATTCATTGGAAGTCAGGTTTCAGAAAAGTGTTGAAATAGGGCACGCGTTGAGGTCCGAAGAAGAGAATCTCAATGGAAGAAGCCCAAAAGGATGAGAGCCATCAGATCAATCAAGGTCATTCTCAACTATCAAATCTCCCAGAGATGTTCTTTTGGAAAAGTGTTTTTGGAAGAATTTTTTCAGAAGAGTTTTCGATGAAGTCAGTCTGACTGAGGTAACCAATGTGAAATTTTGGAGCCTAAGATGATCATGGTCGTTGATCGACACAATTTTTGACCCTCCGATCTATCAGAAAAGAATGTTTCCTTGGGAAGGATGAGGCCGAATGAGAGTACCATGTAAGTTTCCCTCTCCCCCGGGAACTCAAAACAATGGAGTGTTGGTTGTGGAACCTGATTATCTTCCCGATTCAGAGGTATTTTACTTTTAGCCCTGTTTATACCCCATGAAGTATTTACACACCAGAAGTATGTACACTCTTCCACGTGGGGGAGTGCATAAGGGGGGTACCCCCTCAGCGGGGTCCGGGGGGGCTATCCCTCCGGCTGGGGGGTCTGGGGGAAAGCAGGCCCCCAAAGAAAAAATTGCCTTGTAAATGTATATTGTAATTTCATTGTAAATCTGGACCATTCATTATAAGGTCACAGATCTAACGGTAAAAATTATGTTAGGGTTTTTGCCCTAGAAGGCAACCATCTTTTATGAGGGAAATGTATTGCAGCTATGGTGGATAGTGAATATTGTATTCTGAGATGGGAGACTGTGAGAGAAAGAAGAGGAAGTTATAGCGGGTTTGCTGTAGGTTGTATCCCTTCATATGCTGGATAATAATAAAGGAAGGACCTGACAATTTCTCTGGTGGATGTAGCCCACACTAGGTGAACCACGTAAATCTGTGTCTCTATTGTATTGTGTATCTTCTGTGTTTTGTTTCTGCATTTGTTTTATTTTATTTCTCCATGGTCCTATTTTTCTAACAACTGGTATCAGAGAGAAAGGTAACTCGCAGGAAAAGAGGGTTCCTGGTTCGAGTGGGAGCAATGTCGGAAGATGGAAAGTTTAGGGTCGAGAAATTTAATGGCCAAAACTATCAGTTATGGAAGATGCATATGGTATATCAGAAGGATCTATTCCTACCATTGGGCGGAATAGCAAAGAATCCAGTGGCTACGAAGGACGAAGAATGGGGGATTCTTATCAAAAAGGCTCTAGGAACGATATGACTGAGCCTGGCAGCGTCGGTGGCTTTCAATATTTCCAAATAAAAGACAACAAAGGGTTTGATGGACGCATTTGCCAAATTGTATGAAAAACCCTCAACGTCCAATAAGGTATTTCTAATGAAGAGATTATTTAATATGAAGATGTCAGAAGGTGGGTTTGTTGCAGATCCTTTAAATGATTTTAATACGGTTACTAATCAACTAAGTTCTGTAAAAGTGGACTTTGATGATGAGGTCATGGCTCTTCTAATCTTGTGCTCATTGCCAGAAAGCTAGAACGGCTTGGTCATGGCTGTAAGTAACTCTGTCTCTGGTTCAAATACTTTAAAATTTGATGATGTTGTTGGTGTTATCCTTAGTGGGGAAATGCGATGGAAAAGCACAGGTGAGACATCAGGAAATGCATTGAACATGGAGAATAGGGGAAGACAAAAGGATAGAGGAAAGGGTTTTGGGAACCATGGAAATTCTAGGAAGGGCAGATCCAAATCCAGACTTGGAAAGATATAGTGATGAAATTTTGGGAAGAAAGGACATCTGAAGAAAGACTGTAGAGCTCCAAATAAACAAAGATATGGACAACATGAGAGAAATTAGGAAGCAAATGTAACAGGTGATGTGTTACAAGATGCTTTGATTCTTTCTGTAGAAAATATTTCTGAGTCTTGGGTAGTAGATTCAGGGGCTTCATTTCATGCCACACTGTAAGTTTTAAACCTGCGAAGTAAAGCAATGCATATATATTCTTAAGCAATACA
>ML798469.1:41154-53637 GCA_009831015.1 Picea engelmannii | reverse complement strand
TTTTCCCTCTCCCCCTGGAACTCAACGCAATGGAGACCATTGCTTCCTAAAGAGGGATTATTGATCCAGGTGGATATCGATGGCCACCCACCTTTTTTGACTGGGTCAAAACAATTTTCTGGCAATTTACTATTTTTAGCAGGTTTTATCTTCCAGAGCCATTTTGAGGGCCTAAATGAAGGTGTTTCGATATCGAGGTTCTCAATGATAGTCAAAGGAATAATTGAGCCCCCAAAATGAATCTCCTTGATGATACCTTTCCAACGAGCTATCATACGCCTAAAACAGAGATTGTATGCAAACGTTACAACCCCGAGAAGTTGATGTACTAACTTATCCAAATGGGGCCCACATGACTTTTGGTGCTTCATATCCTAGGGTTATGTTTTTGGATGTCTAGGGTTTTTGGCATTCCTGTTTATTGTAAAAAGGCCTTCAGAGCCTCATTATAATCATCTTCTTGTGAATGCGAGTAGCCGTCACATCTCTTCTCAGAGATAAGCTGCCATCATTCTAGCGAGTCTTTCACTCTGTATTTTTACAGTCTCTGTACATTTATTTCATTAATATAAATCGTATATTACTGTATCTCTGTGTTGATGGTTGCATATCTGATATATTTCTGCTATATTATTGGATATATGTGATATCTCTGTACATTTCTTTATTATATCTCCGCTCTCATTTCGTGCCGAAAATAATCCAGATCAATGGTATCAGAGTAGGATGCTCTTGATCGTTTTTTTAGTGCATGTCCTCGACGAGGTCCAAGTATAGAAAGTTGGGTCTCGAGCTTGTGTCTCTTGAAGACAATCACTTTTGCACACCCAATAAACCCTCAATGGCAGAAGAAAATAAAAACGACGGAGTAGATGATCCTATCAATCTGTTGCTTGAGCAAGCTCTCACGCGATAGAGGGACGAAATGATGGAGAATTTTTCCCACATCCTTAAACGCCTACCAATAGCATCAGGCACATCTTCATCAAACAACCACTTTGGAGGCACCTCGCCTTTCAAGGTACAAGTTAATTTTGATATTCCTATATTTGAAGGACAGATAGATGCAGAAGCCCTAGAAAAATTGTTAAATGTGCTAGAAGGTTATTTCTCTGTTCACAATTTTTCCGAAAAAGAAAAGATCACCTCCACACTCCTTAAAGCTCTCCCTCATGTCAAACATTGGTGGGAAACTTACTGGGAGAAAAGTTCCACATAGGAGTCTAGAACATATGGGGCCGATCCCACTTGGAATTTTTTGTGGATACGGTAAAGGAACAATATTACCCTGTTGGCAACTATGAGGACTAGTACATGAGATGGACTACACTGCGACAAGAGAGGGGCCAAGCAGTTCTAGAGTTCACCAATACCTTCCATACCTAGCACACCAAGCTGGGTATCAAAGACTCCGAGTGACATTTGGTTTTGAAATACCGTGGGGCTCTACACAGATACATCCAGACTGAAAAGGATTTTCTGGACATCTCATCACTCGGTGCTACTTATCGATATGCTATTAAAATTGAGTAGAAATTTAAGCATTAGAACAAATGGGAATTAGAATTTGCAAATCCGGAACAACCAAAGTATGACAAAGACGACCCTAACAAACAGTCTCCCCAAAACCAGTCCAAGACATAGGAAAAGAAGGGTCACGGGAAAAAAAAGAATGACATCGGAAAATGGCGTGATTTCCACAAAATCCCCTGACACAACACCGATGAATGTCACTCAAAATAGTCATTGGTGGTCGAGATGAAAGATAAGGAGCCAGAACCTGATTCATAATATGATTATGAAAATATTGGTAAAGGATAGATCATTGACGCAGACCCCACTGCTATTGTCGCGACCGCAACAATTCAACCAGAAGAACCAACAGATCCTGAAGAGGGGGAACACCTTTTTCATTCATAGATGTGGGTGAAGGGGACCTCGCTCCATTTTATTGTTGATAGTGGAAGCCAAAAAAACCTCATCTCAGTAGAGGTCGTCAAACAGTTGGGATTGTCAACACCACCACATCTGCAACCATACAACATCGGGTGGCTTCGGCAAGGGCGATATCTCCGTGTCAGCCAATAGTGTCGATTGTCATACAGAATCCAACCCTTCAAGGATGAGGTATTATGTGATGTTGCCCCACTGGATGTCTGTGATGTTCTCTTGGGCCAACCATATATGTGGAGACGTCATGCTGTTTATGAGTCTCGACCCCGTAGTGTCATTGTTACTTTGGGGGTTCATCTCTACAGAATACCAGAGGTATTTCCAACTATTGTTCCACCTAAAAAGTGTCGCAAGGTAGTATCTCATACTACAAAATTCAGCTTCTTGACAATCTGTTCAAAAAGGGAACAAAAGGACACTGCAACCACTACAGCCTCGCCCCCTGCACCTTCTATCCAACAGAAGCAGGTCGACAAGGTTGCAACAAAGCACAAATATTCCTTCTGCACACCTTCCTCTCATGTAGCTCGACTTGTTGTGCAAGATACCAGATATAATAAATATGCAGAACAGAAATAAAATGCTAGAAATGGCAGAATAACAGTAATATAACCAACATAATCCCCACAATAACACAGTAATGATATAAGAACAACAACATAAATAACACTTTGATTCAGAAAACAATGTTCACGGGCCTCTTCGAGGGGGCAACCTCCATTCGAGCAACACTCTGTTACAATAATCTCCCAGCTAGGGTTTTCATACCCTCGTCCCTTATTTATACTAAATATGTCTATCAAGAGAAGCATCTAGAGGAAGATCCTTCTAGAAGTGAAAGCTTCTATTAGGTCTTCTTACATCCACCTTATTCTATTTTATTGAAAGGCCTTATTAATGTTGAGCTTTATTACATCCGAATATATTGATCTACCTATGTGCAGGTTAGGACCCTAAAATGTCCACCCCCTTAAAAATAACCTTGTCCTCAAGGCTTGAGATGTGGAAACTGCTACAGAATGGTAGCTGGTTCCCAAGTGACATCTACTGGAGTCATATCTTTCCACTGGACTAGCACTTCCTTGATGGTTCTTTGACGCAGGGGATGCTCATGCTGGTCCAAAACTGCTTCTGGCTGTAGCCAAATGGATCCTTCTTTAGCTAACTCTGGAAGGCTGGTTTGAATTTGGCACCTAGTTCCAATCACCTTCTTTAAGCATGAAACATGAAAAATAGGATGTAGCTTCGACTGACTGGGCAGAGCTAACTGATATGCGACTTGTCCCACATGCTTGAGAACTGTATAAGGACCATAAAATTTGGGTGCTAGCTTCTAACAATGCTTGGCCTTGAGGGAAGTTTGCTTGTATGGTTGCATTCACAGAAACACCTGATCCCCTTCGGCAAATTGACTTTCAGAGCGACCTTGATCTACTTGTTGCTTCATGCGATTCTGTGCCATGATCAAGTTCTCTTTAAGGGTACAAAGAATATCCTCTCGAACTGTAAGTGTTTGGTCAACTGCCTGGACCTTTGAGGTACCCAGTAAGTATGAGAGAACTGAAGGTGGCTTCTGTCCATATACTGCTTCAAAAGGAGTCATGCGAGTAGTTGTACAGTAGGAAGTGTTGTACCACCATTCAGCTAGGGGTAACCATTGAGCCCATTGATGTTGTTTTTCAGATGCAAAACACCTCAGATATGTTTCGAAACACTTGTTGACAACTTTCGTTTAACCATCAGTTTGGGGATGATAAGCTGTGCTGAGATGCAATTGGGTGCCTTGTAGATAAAACAGTTCTTGCCAAAAATTGCTTGTGAAAGTTGGGTCACGATCAGAAACAATAGAGCGCGACATGCCATGAAGCTTGAAGACCTGGTCGATGAAAATTTGAGCCACCATGGATGCAGTAAATGGGTGTTGAAGAGCGCAAAAATGAGCATACTTGGAAAGGTGACCCACAACCACCATTATGACTGATTTATTCCCCGATTTGGGTAAGCCGGTAATAAATTCCATAGAGATATCCTTCCAAATAACATGTGGAATCGAAAGAAATTGTAGTGTGCCCGAAGATTTGATTGTTTCTCCCTTGTTGCGTTGACACACCTCACATTCAATGACAAAATTACGGATGTCCTGTTTCATACCATCCCAGAAAAAAGAACGTTTGACCCTGTCATATGTTTTGGTGAACCCTGAGTGCCCTGCTGTGGATTTAGCATGAAGCTCAGAAAGCACCGTGGATTTAAGCTTTGATTGTTTACTTAAATACAAACGACCTTTGTATCGAAGCTCATCCTGGAGCCAAGAGTACCCTGGGGGAGCCGAAGCCTTGGTCTACAATTGCTGGATCAGATGCGAACTTTTGGGATCTTGAAACCATTCCTGGTGCACAACTTGGAGCCAATCGGGTACAATGAAGGAAAGAGAAAAAAGGGATCCTTCTTCTTCATATTTTTGGGACAGTGCATCCGCCACTACAATGTCTTTTCCCTTCTTGTAAATGATCTCATAATCATATCCAAAGATCTTAGTCACCCATTTTTGTTGCTCCGGGGAGGAAATGCGTTGTTCCAGAAAGTACTTGAGGCTTTGATGGTCGGTCTTAATTTGGAAGCGTTTCCCCAAGAGATAAGGGCGCCACAGATCAATGGCATGCAAAATAGCCAACATTTCCTTTTCATAAATGGGTTTGCCCAGATTCCTTTCAGACAATTGCTTGCTGGTGAAGGCCAAAGGTCGACCCTCTTGCATAAGGACAACACCGATTCCTTTCCCTGAGGCATCACATTCCAACACAAAGGTCTTTGTGAAATCAGGAAGGGCTAGAACTAGAGTGGTGCACATGGCCGTCTTCAAGTTTTGAAAATCTTGAGCAGCGGCTGGAGTCCAAGTGAAAGAGTTCTTTTTGAGGAGAGCAGTGAGAGGTGCTGCAATCTTTCCGTAGTTCTTAACAAACTTGCGATAATATCGTGTTAAGCCCAAAAATCCACGCAAGCTTTTGAGAGTCTTTGGGTGCAGCCAATCTTGCATAACTTCAATATTTTTCGGATCCACCCTGATGCCATCCTTGCCAACCGGATGACCCAAGTATTCTACTTCTGAGGCACCAAAAGCCCATTTAGACTGTTTCAGGAAAAGTTGGTGTTGAGAGAGTAGATGGAGAACTTGATCCACATGAGTAAGATGGTTTTTCCAGGTTTTGCTATGGATGAGGATATCATCAAAGAAAACTAAGACAAAATTACAGAGAAAGGGATGAAAGACATGATTCATGAGGCTTTGGAAGGTGGAGGGGACATTACACAAGCCAAAGGGAATGACCAAAAACTCATAGTGGCCCTCATGAGTGTGAAAGGCCATCTTGGGAATGTTTTCCTCTTTCATACGTATCTGGTGATAGCCCGAGTGAAGATCAAGTTTAGTAAAGAATTGGGCACCACTCAATTCATCCAGGAGGTCATTAATGACAATAATGGGAAATTTGTCTTTAATGGTTAGTTTGTTGAGGGCACGGAAGTCAGGACACATTCTCCAAGAACATTCTTTCTTCAGGACCATGAATACAGGAGAAGAGTAAGGGCTCGTGCTACGATGGATAACGCCTGCATTAAGGAGTTCTTGGACCATTTTCTCAATTTCATTTTTTTGTGAAAAGGGGTGGCGATAGGGACGGATATTGGGAGGAAGGCTTCCGGGTACAAGGGGAATGGAGTGATCATGAACACCACGGGAAGGAGGGAGTCCTTGGAGAGTGGAAAATACCATTTGATATTTATAAAGGAGGGCTTGGAGGTCATGCGACACTGAGGGTGTCTTTGTTGCTTGTATGGCATAGAGTTGGGCAATGAAACCAGAATGACCTTTTTTGAGTAGCTTTTCCATGCGATGGGAACTAATGACCTCAGGTGAACCAACAATGATGCCTTGGAATTTATATTGGTGGCCTTCCTGGTCGAATTGCATGGTTAATGCCTTAAAGTCCATGAGAATGGGACCCAAAGTTCTTAGCCAGTCTGCACCCAACACAATGTCACAACCACCCATGTCGATAGCAAACATATGGGATTTTAGGTGGTAGTCACCAATTTGGAGACGCACATTTTCACAGCGCCCTCCACATTTCATGGAACCACCATTGGCAATCATGATTTGGAAATTGTTGACAACATGGATGTAGCAATGAGTTTCTTGGGCAATGCAACGATGAATAAAATTATGGGTGCTTCCACTATCAACCAGAATGATGACCTTCCAATGCTTGATGTAACTGATTAACTTGAGGGTTTGGGGAGCGGAGAAGCTAGTGATAACATTGAGGGAAATGACAGGTTCTACTTCGAGAGGGTATGAGGGAGGGGTTATGTCAGTGATTTCAGGTGACTCAGACACAAGGGGAGTTTCAACATCCTCTTCCGAAATATCCTCAGAGATGGCCATAAAAATCTTTTTTTGTTTACACTTGTGGCCCGAGAAATATTTGTCATCACAATTATAACAAAGGTCTTTGAGTTGGCGTTCAACCATTTCAGCCCTGGTCAATTTTTGGATCTTTAATGGGGCGGGGGGAGTAGTGGGAGTGACGGGTTTAGGGTGAGGGATAAAGGAATGTCTTCAGTTTTGAGAAGATTAAACCTGTTGTGCTTCTTTATCTCTTTTAGTAGCCTCCACCCAAATCAAGGGTTGAGCCATGAGGACATGGGCCCGAATCTCCTCCTTGAGGCCACTGATAAAACACTCTCGAAAGAAAGCATCAGTCTTGCCATCTGTTCAAAAATCCAGGCGCTCAAAGGCAGCTATGAAGTCTTCTACTGTTTCAGATTGTTTCAACTTTGTCAAATGGCCCAAATGGTTGGTGTCCGTGTCAAAGCGTTCATAAAGATTAGTCACAAATTGGGTCCAAGCAATATACCCTTGACGAGAAGTTTTTCTCCATTGCCACCATTGCCAACGTTCTTGATCTAGATGGAGAAAACCATACCGAGTTTGGCCAAGTCATTTGTTATGCCGTACAAAGAGAAATAATGTTCCATTTGAGTGACCCAACCAGTGGGGTCCGAGCCATCAAATTTGGTCACATCCACCCGCATAAGGTGTAGGTCACGTTGAAAGTGATGGGGATGAAAGGTATGTGAATGGGAGGAATGTTTGCCTTTGGTCTTTGGAGGTGTTTCAGAGAAAGGGTCATCTGTAGGGATTTTCAGTTTGGTGCAGACTGATGCAAAGACAGATTCAAGCTGGGTGGTCAGTTCTTGTTTGACTTCTTCCATTGAGGACTACATGGTTGTATTTATGGCTGTATTGATGGATGAATCGATGGAGGCAACAATAGCACCGAGTTGTTTCACTTCTTTTTGGGTCTCGAGGAAACCAGATTGCAAGGTGTTGAAGCGAGTTTCCAGATCTTGGCTACGAGTATGGACCATGAGGATGGGTGAAATGAAAAGGGGCGGGCGGGCTCAAAATTTTTGCCGAAAAATGATATGGATGAATGTGATAAGGGAGAAGAGATGAATCCAATGGAATAGGTCTCAAATAATGGTGAAAAATTTCCAGACTTTTTTTTTTTTACACTTGTGGAGTTATACTCTGGTCTGAAGAATACTGTAGTGATGAAATCCCAAAATTCTTAACCAGAAAGAAATGTGTATTTACTTGGCAACCCGAACACCGTTGCGCGACAATAGATATGGTTTGTTTTAATTTGTTTATGTTTCTATCCCCCAAGGGTTAGGTATTCAAGGGTTCTACAGACAAGGGTTTGCCCTGTGCTATAGTTATTTGATATACGTGTGGGGTCCAACAGTAGTACTCGACCCAATATCTCAGGGCACTAACTAAGGAGGATAGACCGTACCCTTATCCATACTACCCGACTACCCAGGTACTAGAGAGTATCTTTCCGAGTGCTGTTCTTAGTGACACTATAGCAGTCTGGCGGCTGATAGGTTTATCTAAAGAGGGATTCATGAAATCTAGGCCGATTCATACACAGGTGCTGTCTGATGTGCTACCACTCGAAGGGTAACCAACAGGGGTTACAAGGGTGGCCACAGATGTGTGCCTAAGAACCACTTGTATTTCCTACGTGTATGAATCCCTCAACCGTGGGTTTATGCACGTAATGACAGAACTCTGTGGCTTAAAGATGTCAGAATACGTCTCTACCCTGAAAAAAAATTCCCACAATTTCTGCCAAGGAAAGTGCTCTGATACCACTTGCAAGATACCGGATATAATAAATATGCAGAACAGATATAAAATGCTAGAAATGGTAGAATAACAATAATATAACCAGCATAATCTCCACAATAATACAATAATGATATAAGAACAACAACATAAATAACACTTTGATTCAGAAAGCAATGTTCATGGGCCTCTTCGAGGGGGAAACCTCCAGTCGAGGAGCGCTCTGTTACAATAATATCCCAGCTAGGGTTTTCATACCCTCGATCCTTATTTATACTAAATATGTCTATCAAGAGAAGCATCTATAGGAAGATCCTTCTAGAAGCAAAAGCTTCTATTAGGTCTTCTTACATCCGCCTTATTCTATTTTATTGAAAGGCCTTATTAATATTGACCTTTATTACATCTGAATATATTGATCTACCTATGTGCGGGTTAAGACCTTAACATGTTGAACAACCTCAACTTCAACAGGTTCATGACCGACTTCCACAAACTAAGCAGAGCGACGTCTCCAACAATACAAGCAGCTCGCCCAGATGCAGTTCCAGCAAACGCTTTTCCATCTCCCCTGAGAACTCAACAAAATGGAGACCATTGCTTCCTAAGGAAGGAGGATTGATCCAGGTGGATATCGGTGGCCACCCACCTTTTTCAATCGGCTCAAAACAATTTTCTAGCAATTTTGGCAATTTACTATTTTTAGCAGGTTTTAACTTTCGGGGCCATTTTGAGGGCCTAAATGAAGGTTTTTCGAGATTGAGGTTCTCAATGATATCCGAAGGCATGATTGAGCCCCCAAAATGAATATCCTTGATGATACCTTTCCAACAATCTATCATACGCCTAAAATGGAGATCGTATGCAAAAGTTATGACCCCGAGAAGTTGATGTACTAACTTACCCAAATGGGGCCCACATGACTTTTGTCGCTTCATCTCCTAGGGTTAGGTTTTTGGATGTCTAGGGTTTTTAGCATTCTTGTTTATTGTAAAAAGGCCTTCAGAGCCTCATTGTAATCATCTTCTTGCGAATGCGAGTAGCCATCACATCTCTTCTCAGAGATAAGCTGCCACCATTCTAGCGAGTCTTTCACTCTGTATTTTTACAGTCTATGTACATTTATTTCATAATAGAAATCATGTATTACTGTATCTATGTGTTTATGGTTTCATATCTGATATATTTCTGTTATATTATTGGATATATGTGATATCTCTGTACATTTCTTTATTATATCTCTGCTCTCATTTCGTGCCGAAAATAATCCGGATCAGTGGTATCAGAGCAGGATGCTCTTGATCATTTTTTTAGTGCATGTCCTCGACGAGGTTCGAGTATAGCAAGTTGGGTCTCGAGCTTGTCTCTCTTGAAGATAATCACTCTCACACACCCAAGAAAACCTCAATGGCGGAAGAAAAGAAAAATGACGGAGCATACAATCCTATCAATCTGTTGCTTGAGCAAGCTCTCATGCGACAGAGGGACGAAATGATGGAGAATTTTGCCGACATCCTTAAATGCCTATCGATAGCATCAGGCACATCTTCATCAAGTGACCACTTTGGAGGCACCTCACCTTTCAAGGTACAAGTTAATTTTGACATTCCTGTATTTGAAGGACAGATAGATGCAGAAGCCCTAGAAAAATGGTTAACTGTGCTAGAAGGTTATTTCTCTGTTCACAAATTTTTCGACAAAGAAAAGATCACCTTCGCACTCCTTAAAGCTCTCCCTCATGTCAAACATTGGTGGGAAACTTACTGGGAGCAAAGTTCCATAGAGGAGTTTGGAATATATGGGGCCGATCCCACTTGCGATTTTTTTGTGGATACGGTAAAGGAACATTATTACCCTGTTGGAAACTATGAGGACCAGTACATGAGATGGACCACACTACGGCAAGAGTGGGGCCAAGCAGTTCAAGAGTTCACCAATACCTTCCATACCTTGCGCACCAATCTGGGTATCAAAGACTTCGAGCGACATTTGGTTTTGAAATACCGTGGGGCTCTACACAGATACATCTAGACTGAAATGGATTTTCTGGACATCTCATCACTCAGTGCTGCTTATCGATATGTTGTTAAAATTGAGCAGAAATTTAAGCACCAAAACAAACAGGAATTTGGATCTGCAAATCCGTAACAACCAAAGTATGACAAAGACGACCCTAACAAACAGTCTCTCGAAAACCAGTCCAAGACATAGGAAAAAGGGTCACAGGAAGACAAAGAAGGACACTGGAAAATGGTGTGATTTCCACAAAATCCCCTGGCACAACATCGATGAATGTCACTCAAAACATCATTGGTGGCCAAGATCAAAGACAAGTAGCCAATCCCTAATTCAGAATCTTATTATGAAAAACTGGTAAGTGACAGATCATTGACGCAGACCCCACTGCTATTTTCATGACCACAACAATTCAACCAGAAGAACCAATAGATCCTGAAGAGGGGGAGCGCATTTTTCATTCACAGATGTGGGTGAAGGGGACCCTGTTGCATTTTATTGTTGACAGCGGAAGCCAGAAAAACCTCATCTCAGCAGAGGTCGTCAAACAATTGGGATTCTCAACAAGACCACACCCGCAACCATACAACATCGGGTGGCTTCGGCAAGGACGAGATCTCCGTGTCAGCCAACGGTGTCGATTGTCATACGACATCCAACCCTTCAAGGATGAGGTATTATGTGATGTTGCCCCATTGGATGTCTGTGATGTTATCTTGGGTCAACCATATTTGTGGAGACATCATGCTGTTTATGAGTCTCGACCCCGTAGTGTCATTGTTACTTTGAGGGGTCATCTCTATAGAATACCAGAGGTAGTTCCAACTATTTTTCCACATAAAAAGTATCACAAGGTAGTATCTCATACTGCAAAATTCAGCTTCTTCACAATCTGTTCAAAAGGGGAACAAAAGTACACTGCAACCACTACAGCCTTGCCCCCTGCACTTTCTATCCAACAGAAGCATGTCGACAAGGTTGCAACAAAGCACAAAGATTCCTTCTGCACACCTTCCTCTCATGTAGCTCGACTTGTTCAACAACCTCTGCTTCAATAGGTTCATGACAGACTTCCACAAACTAAGCAACGCGACGTCTCCAACAATACAAGCAACTCTCCCAGATGCAGATCCAGCAAACGCTTTTCCCTCTCCCCCGGGAACTCAATGCAATGGATACCATTGCTTCCTAAGGAGGGAAGATTTATCTAGGTGGATATCGGTGGACACCCACCTTTTCCGATTGGCTCAAAACAATTTTCTGACAATTTTGGCAATTTACTATTTTTAGCAGGTTTTAACTTCCAGGGCCATTTTGAGGGCCTAAATGAAGGTTTTTCAAGATCGAAGTTCTCGATGATATCCAAAAGCATGATTGAGCCCATGAAATGAATCTCCTTGACGATACCTTTCCAACGAGCTATCATACGCCTAAAGCGAAGATCGTATGTAAAAGTTACGACCCCAAGAAGTTGATGTACTAACTTACCCAAATGGGGCCCACATGACTTTTGGCGCTTCATCTCCTAGGGTTAGGTTTTTGGATGTCTAGGGTTTTTGGAATTCCTATTTATTGTAAAAAGGCCTTCAGAGCCTCATTGTAATCATCTTCTTGCGAATGTGAGTAGCTATCACATCTCTTCTCAGAGATAAGATGCCACCATTCTAGCGAGTCTTTCACTCTGTATTTTTACAGTCTTTGTACATTTCTTTCATTAATAAAAATGGTGTATTACTGTATCTATGTGTTTATGGTTTCATATCTGATATATTTCTGTTATATTATTGGATATATGCGATATCTCTCTACATTTCTTTATTAGATCTCCGCTCTCATTTCGTACCGAAAATAATCTGGATCAGGTATCTTATTTTTCCAAAAAAATATAAGGTATATGTTTATGTTCGTGCAGGTGTTGAGTACCTTAAGGATGAAATTTCGTTCCAAAAACTTGTATCCTTGTAGAGAACCTGTTTTTATTATGCAATGTGTTTTTTGGAAATTTATAATATTAATTTTATATTTTTTAAAATTATCAAAGTCAACATATCCCTGAAATTACAACATCTTTTGTTTGTGTAGGATAAGAGGGTCTTAACATGATTAAAAAAAATTCTTTTTTCCTTTAAATTGTAGATATCAGTCTCCTCTAGTGTTGCATATAACTCATTCGAGAAATGATTAAGCCAACAATAAGTTATAGGAGAAATAAGAGAGGTATGTATTCTAGGATTTTGATATATGTGAAGACAAACATAGATTAAAAATAGTAAACAATATCAATTAATTTTTTTTATATATATTTGGAATCTGCATAG
>ML798468.1:307088-324670 GCA_009831015.1 Picea engelmannii | reverse complement strand
TAAATTAAAGATTTTTATAAAATAATTTAAATTTATTATGTTTTTTTTTTTTTAATATTTATTTGAAATTTTGTGAGACATTGTTAGATTTATAGATTTAAATAATTAAATTTGTATGATTCAATTCATAATTTTTTTAAACATGTTGAATTCATTTTTATATTTAAAAATGCAATTTAAATTATAGAAAATTATAATTTATTACTAATTATATTATCGCATTTAAAAGAGAAAAAAACTTAAAATAATTACACAATACCTTTTAAAAAATATTATAATAAATTAAAAAAAAATATTATAATAAAATTAAATTGAAACATGGAAAAATGAATTATAAATTAAAGATTTAAAAAAAATAAAATAATATAATATTGTGTGTGGTTACTTTATTGTTTTTGGTTATGATTTTCATTCTTCTTTGTTATATAATTAAAGCTTAAGATAAAAATGATTTGATATAAAATTAAGGCATGAGATAAAAATCATTTAATATAAGAATCCGTAAGATAAAAATCATTTAAAATGATTGTAGTCGTTTAAAGTTTTAGCTAGGAGAAAATTTGATAGAAATTAATATTTGTTTTACAATTTTCCACGTTAAAGTTTGGAGAGTATTTGAAGTAACTTGAGATCTTGAAATTTTTTAAAATGATTTGGAACTAAGTTCTATATAAAAAAAATTTAGATATAGTTTATTCATGTTTCATGTATTTTATTTTATTTTTGTTAATTTGTCTGGACTTGTTGATTGCGAGATTAACTTGTGGTTTGAGAAACCGTGATCTAAGTTGTTAAAATCACTCGAGATCGCACTTGCCTTGAGTCACACCAATTGGATTTTTTGTCCCCGCAGATTTCCGATGACTTTAACAATACAGAGTGGCTTAACAACACACTTTGTCACCGACTGTTCTACACCTAGGGGACATAGTTTTGAGAATATTTAAAGTAACTAGAAATTTTCAAATTTTTTAAAATGATTTGGAACTATGCTCCATATAAAAAAAAAAATTGAATCTTGAAATAATTAAAAAATAAATTTTATTAAAACAAGTTATATATAATATTAGAATATTTTTTAGAGGTCAAATTTTAATAATTAACTAATTTAACTATTTTCTGAAAAATATATTAATCAATTTAATTTAAATTTCATCTATTTTTACATAAATATAATTATAATACTATGTATATGTATAATATTTAAATCCTTAAAAAATACTTTAAATACTCTACCATCTAAATTTTACCAAAATAAATTTAAATAAAACATATATTACTTCATAAAATTTGGGGTTTTTGAATTGTTACATTTTCTTTTTGCTACATTATAAGAGTGTTGGTCGAGAATCATCATCAAAAGTTGAATTGATGATGATGATGATGATGATGACGATTAACGTCCACTAAGACCAAATTGGTCTATGAGACCTTAAGAGGATAAGAGATTACTTGCAATTCTTTAGAATTTTGTTTCTGTGTTTGAAAAACATTAAGAGAAGCTTTCCAAAATCACCATAGTTTTGTTGAGTTAAAATGTTAGGAAGGTTGGTAGTGTGACAAATATTTTGAAATTGAGATTAATCTGGGTATACGTTGGACAATCTAAGAGAAAGTGTTTTTCATCTTCAACATTCTTAGTGTCACAAAGGTGACACACTATTTCATCCCATGGCTTTTTAGGAATAGACCAACGTCCACTATCACTATGGAACTAGTGAGAATTTGTTTTTATCTTAGCAATGCTTATTAAGAAAATTATATTTTTTTTCATTTATTTTATCTACTTTAATTTAAAATATTTATAATAAGTAAAATAAATTATTTTGATTTTTAATATTAATGATGATATTTATTTATTAAAGATCAATAAAGTTTTTCTCGAACGTGAGGTAAAGGTGGGTTGCACAACTATCCTCCTAGTTTGTTGTTGGCACCTCGTCCATATAATGAAGGCATGTGTGAGGAGGGGGGAGAAGGACAAGGCAGTTACCTCAACCTGCCCTCTGAATGCTTCAAACAAGTTTGCATCTACGCTACTTCCGTGGGTATCATGGCTATGTGTGGGAAAGGAAAGGATTATATCAACCAGTCTATTATAGTCATGATAAATAAAGATCTTTGGTAAAAGCCTTTTTAAGATAGGTGGATTACATAGCTTTCCTCTCATGGTTGTTTTTCTAGGTTTTTTTAAACAACATTGACATCACCTTTTTGGTAGGTTGGAGCGATTTAAGCGAGTTTTCTAAAATCCTCTCATTTGGCGGTGCCTCACATTGTGACAAAGATATAGTAGGGATTCTATCTATTGTAAAAATTCAACATTCTCTAGCCTTGTCGAAAGATTTTTGTCTTTGGTTTTCTCCTTGCGGCCTTGGGAATGTGCGGCATCATTTTGAAGAATGAGTAGTAGGCTGGACAAAAGGAAAAGGATAACAGGAGACAACCAACCCTGTAAGCTTCGTAGAAGAGGTAGACCCAGGTTTTGCAAGTATCCCTACAAGAGTAGCTCCTCCAATAGTCCTACCTAAGCAAAATTGGAAGCTAGGTAAGAAACTTTGCAATACCATAGGAGGTTTACTCCTAATATCAAAGTCGAGGTTGAGAGAATAGACTAGAAAGTAAGAGAAAGTTGAGGAAACGTGGCTTCAAAGGAAATTGGTGTTGAACTCATGAAACACATTCTAGATATATGCTTCTCTCAAAGACAAAATACAAAGTATTTTAGGAAAATTGAGATTTATTGGCAAACCAAATCTATCATTGCAGAGGTAATTGGAGAACTGGGCTTCCAACAGAAATCCATTTTGGATAAAAAATATGAGGCTCTAGTAAGAGTGCTATGGGACATGGAGGCAGTGGGACAAGGGCAGGGGCATAATCACAAAATCTAGATCCTAGTCTTAGAGACCCCTATTGATACCAACCTATTGGCACAAGGGCAGACCCAGGGTTCAACGCTACAATAGTGCACCAACAAAACCCTAACTACCGGCCCTTTCGGCAACACCTGCAAAGCAGATGAAGTCTCACCCAAGGTAGAGGCAGGGGTGGTTGCAGGACCCAGATGTCTACAACCGTAGCTGGGACACAGATATATGATTCTAACATTTAACAGAGCACTTAACAGTAAACATTCATCTATATTCGGTTCTTAGTAACAACACAGACAACCCTAAGCATCGCAGTATTCAATCAAATCCACATCTAATAGCACTTAGCATCAAAGGAACACATTAGATCTAGCATATCCAGGCACTAAGCATACTCACATAGGTTAGATCTAACATTCATTCTCCTTATTAAACACAAAGAAACATCAATTTTATCTAGCATTCATCTATATCATAGCAAGTCACACATAAATGCACCAACACATCGCACAAAGCAAAGCAACACATCACGTACATGGTTCACTTCCCCTTGGGGCTATGTCCACCAACTCTTCTTCTCTTCTATTATATTTTGTTAATTAGTTACATGCACAAAGCCTAAAAAACCCTACTCCGCATAGGACAGGAGATCTGCGCACTTTGCTAGATCCTCCTTCCTTGAGTTAGGTTTAGCACAAAGCCTCTTCTCGATCTCTTACAATCCTTTTTCACTTAGCCTTACCAGTCGTACATAGCATGCATAGAGCACTTACAATCCTTCGATCACATAGATCGATCACTAACACTTAGCACATTGGCCTAACATCACATAGATGCCCCTCCTTACATTGCCTAGAAATTTATTTATACTTTACAAAATAGGCCTAAACATGGGTAAACCCATGTGTCGACATCCCATACCCATTACATAATCCCAAACCCCAAAAAGGGGCTGAGATCCTGCGATCTCTGCTTCATCTTGCGCTCCTCCTTCGACAGGCTATTTAAGTCCAAAAATAGGTCAAACTTGACCAAGGATGTTCCAAAACTTGGTCAAGGGCCAACAGGCCCCCAACACTCACCTATGACTCATCCCGAGTCACTCTGGTCTGGGTAGTTCTTCTTCAAAAGCCTCGAGCTTGACTTGGGATGCTTCGACTTGTTGTTGTGCCATAACCTCTTGTTCAACAAACTCTTGGATGATTGCCTCCTTCACGGGTCCTTCTAGATGTTGTTCTGCTACAACAAAAACTTTCTCCAGTTCTTCTCCTTGGCCTTCGATCTTTGTGAACAGTTGGTAATCCTCATCCTGTACAAGTTTGAGCCTCTGAGTCACTTCCATTACTTTTCTCTGAATGATGTGAACCTGGTGTTGGGAAGTGCACTACTCCTGGGCTCGCTTCATTCTTTCCATAGCCGAAAGGGGATTCAATTATGCATGTATTGTTTCTGCTTGTTGCTTTGCCTCCTGGAGCTGCGACTCCAGTTCCTTTAGTTCTGCATTCTCAGTGAGTTTCTCATAAGTCTGGGCATTGTGATCACTGATTTTCTTGCATTCCACGGAGAAAACCTTTATTCTCTCGATTGTTCTCCGGGCAGTCACTTCTCTTTGATCTCTTACATCCTGCAGAGTGATGGACATTGTGCGGAGCTCTAAATATGTTATTCTTTGTTGTAGCTGGTGGATGGCTTCCACGAGCTGCTCTACTTTATGCTCAACCTAGTCTTCTGCCTGTGGCTCTAAGCCGGTCACAAAGCGAAGTGCTCTGTTGACTGCTTCTTTTACCTCGAGTTTCCTTGTGAGCAACTGTTCATTTTCTTGCTGCATTTTCACTTTCTCTTTGTCAAACATTGTCTGGAGAGACATATTCTCCTGCTTTGCAACTCGACATTTCCCTACAAGTCCTCCTTGTACTTGTGTCAAAGCTTGGGTGGCTTGTTCTATTTCCTTTTGTGCTCATCAAAGGTGAGCTTCAGTTGCATTTGCTAGTCGACAGAGTTGGGATGGATCGTCTCCCAACTCTGGTTCTTCCGATGACAGGGGAACAGTGGAAACTGTGCAACTGGACTGAAGAGCCTGTTATACCCCTCAGAGCTTAACCTTAATTCTATCATACATTTCCTCCTGCTTCATTCCTTATTTCTCCTCAATTTCTAGTGAAGCATCGTTTAGAGCTGCTATGATGAAGTCAAAGTCATCAGGAGTAAGTGTAGTCTGCATCTTGGTCACCGTGGCTCTTGATTTCTTCTGGGAAGAATATTTTGAGGGAGAAGCCTTCTTCTTCTTCAAGGGGTCAGCCTCGTCTCTGGGCGGTGTTACTTCACTTTTCTTTTGTCCAGCTTCTTTGTCCTTCATCTCTTCTATGTCCTCATCACCTCCTCGCTCAAGTGATATGGAAGCAGTCTTCCATGAGGCGCTACTTAAATCTTGGACCTCTATAGTCTTCTGTCTTATGTTGGTTCCAGGTGTGTCCTGTTATTTGGGAGTGGTTTTTAGGTTGTCCAGTTCAGGATCAGACATCTATGCGGGGTCAGCGGGGATAAGGAGGTCTGCAGACCAGTCCTTAGTGATCTCCTCCAGGTCCTCTTACGTAAGTTTATAATACGACTGGAGCTATTCCTTGTATTCATGTTCTCGTGCTGTAATGTTGATGAAGTGTCGATCTGCATTAAAATTCATTAGGGTTCAGAATATCTATAAGGTGTTCGGAGTCATGCGAGGCTCAACTTCGATGGATCTCTTCAACTGAAGGTAATAGGTATGAAAAATAGCATTTGACTGCCACTGTTTGTTCATATCACTCAAATACCAAAGGGTAGCAAACTTCACGACAAGCAGCTCAAATGGTTCGATATCCGTGAGGGTCGCACCTTCCGACATTTCCCAAGAAACAAAGGCGATGAGGATCAGGAGCCAATTGAAGTGAAACTCATAGCCCTGATCTTGCGCTTCACAATAGTCTAGTTCAAGCTGATTCACTAGGTACTTCACCCAGTTCATCTATAAGCCTTCTACACACTTCCCCGTGAGGTCGACGACAAAGCCCATGACCTATGTGGATCCATTCTTCCTTACTATTTTTCCAGCTATTAACTAACATGCTAGGTGCACTGCGCCATTCTGAATGGAGGCCACCTTGTAGCCTTGCGTCCCCTTCTCGACATTTCCATATGTGTTCTTAATCTTCTGTGCTAGCACGCGATTTGTGGTTTTTCTTGGGTAGAACTCCTATGGGTCAGGTCCTTGCATACTCAACCCTATGATCCTATGGATCAACATTGGATCGAATGTAATACAAATATCTAGCAATAAATAGCCTCCATGGTAACACACTAGTAGCAACTTGACACAGGCGTTGACTTCCTGATGCCTTCCAAAGTGTGGTATTTTCATGACATTTAACAAGGTGGACTGCACAAGGTTCATATTCCATGGCTGGAGGATTATCTTTGAGTTTTTCCCCTTCGTTCTGGTTAGGTATTTGTACAGGGAGGGCATGTTGTGGTTCTTGCAATCTCTGAGGTTGAAGTCGTTGAACTTCAACATGACGATCTTGTCTTGCTACACTCAAACTGCATGTATCCCCTTCGGGAGGTATGCAGTGACCATGGTATACTCTGTAACACCTTGTTTCCCCCAGTCTGTAAAAATAACTATATTGGCCAAGAACTATGGAAAACTCAAAGATGTGAATGTTTGATTTGACGGACCTTTGTATAAAAGGTTGATGAATGTAAATTATGTTATGATTATGTGTTGCATGACTGCTGGGAGGGGGATGTGCTAAAAGAGACCACGATGGCTAATGAGAGGTGGTGGAAGGGACCTAGAATGGTTGCGTTAACTTCCACCAAGCCAGTACCATAATGGTTTTTACTTGCTCAAAGACCAAAGAAACTCTCTGACCCTGGAATGGATTTCCCTTTAGATTGGTAGGTGGGGAGGCTCCTCAAGAGTTAATGAGGGCATAAGAGTGAACCGCCCATTTGTAATAGCTCCCAGACCTGACCACAGATGGGGAAATTCGCACCACACGCAATGTTGCAGAGAAAATGCAAGAGAGGAAGTGTGGTAAAGGGAGAGAGGGGAGAAAATGCACGACATGGATCGCGGAAGAGAACTGGGTGAAACTCGGAAAATACAGGGAGTTCTAAATAGAGGAGAAGGAGAGTAACCTTCGTCCTTGACTTTCGTTGAGCTGGAAGTAGGAGACTGAATCTCAAGCATCGTGGTCTAGCTCAGGGGTGGCTAGTGGTAAATCCATTTGGAGTCATTGAGCCTACGGTTGGGTGGAAACGAGCACCCCTCTCAGCAGTCGCGTCACACCTGGTGTTTCTGATAAGTGTTTATATCTTGTATCTTGAATTGAATATCCTGGATGCATGCTCATGTTTGTACACTCATAAATGGTTTCTGTATAGAAGTGTTTGTCTGGTGTTTTGATCGAAAATAATGGATGCATGCTTATACTTATATGACCATAATCAATTTATGTAGAGAATGAATAAGTTCAGAATATGAGTCCATTCCCTTGAGATTTGTTCATCTACTTGACTCGCACGGTGTCCTGGATTGATTTCACAAAGGCACCTCCTCCCGGGAAGTTCCCTCACATTCCAGAGCTGGAGTGAGTCCCTTGAGAAGACTACCGTGTTAGTAAACCCATGAGTTTACTTTACCCCTAACACAGATTTCATAGCTCGGTGAATTAGGAAGGATTTTCAGTCAAGTCACCAAGCCTAGGGATAATTACCCAAGAAACCGCTGAAGGATCATGTGATCTGAGTCTGGAAACCTTGTACAAGAGAGAGTAGTTCTCTCAGGTTTTCGGCATTTCAGCACCCGGAAACCAAAGGGTAAGACCCCTCGTTTTTGCAAGTCGCGAAATCCTGGTACCCGAAACCCTGACGCTCTCTGTGGATGAGTCGGTTTTGCGTGAATAGGTTTTGGCTTTTTGGCACCCGAGAAACCAAAGGGTAAGACCCCTCATTTTTGAAAGTTGTGAAATCCCGGTACCCGAAACCCCGACGCGCTCTTTGGATGAACCAGTTTTGCGTGAATAGGTTTCGGTGTTTCAGCACCCGGGAAACCAAAGGGTAAGACCCCTTGTTTTCACAAGTTGCGAAATCCCGGTACCCGAAACCCTGACGTGCTCTATGGATGAGCCCTCGACGCGGTCTGTGGATGAGCTAGTTTTGCATGAATAGGTTTCGGCGTTTCGACACCCGAGAAACCAAAGGGTATGACCCCTCATTTTCGTAAGTCATGAAATCCTAGTACCCGAAACCCCGACGCGCTCTGTGGATGAGCCCTAGGTCACAGGCTAGAGTCATGTGGTAGAAGGAGGAGGTAGGTGCTAGAAGTTAATCAAGGGTCAAAACTCGAGAATCGACATTTCGAGTCCTGAAAAAATCTGGATCGTCCATTTGTAGGGGATGCATGACAAAGGTCTAAAGCCACCAGGGTTATGGACATCGGAGGAATAGGAGTGAAGACCTCGCTAGAAATCCTGAAAGGTAGAATGCCGAGATTTAATCTGGGCCATTGATCAAGCCGACGATTTGGACCGTAGATCTAGATGATATCGGGCTTTCGAGTCTTGGGGATAGAAAAAGGGAAAGGAGGAACGCTTGCATCGCGATTCCCCAAATCAGGAAACCCCGAAAGAATTTAGAGGATTAGCACCAGGTCATAAGATAAGTCGTATGACAAGCGACCCAAGGGAGGAGCTAAGGATCTGTTAGATCCTTTCGGGTTTTTTCATTTCGAAAGACAGAGAACAAGGGAATGCTTGCATCGCAATTCCCTGAATCGCGAAAGCCGGAAGTGCCTTTTTGGTAAGGCTTGTGGTCGTAGCCAATGATCATATGGAGGAGGATAAGGGAAGGGATGGCCTGCAATAGGCCCCATAGAAATTCATGGATTATGTCCCTCGAAGAAAAGACAAAAAGAAAAAAAAGGAAAATCCTAGTTGTCGTAGTGGGTGTGTGACAAATTGGTATCAGAGCATGTTTACAACACTTGGCCTTCTTGGGCTCATGAATGAGTTGCGCAGAAAATCCATTTGAAGTACTCTTAAAAGGAGTAACCGTCTACCTTAACCCCCTTTATCAAAAGCCGAAGTTAAGAATGAAAATTCCTATTGTGTGTATGCATTTGAAAAATATGAATCATGCGCTGATTGTGAATGGATATAATGTTGACTAACAACAAGTGTTTTTCTTGCACAAAAAATGGATGGTCAACTGTGGGAAATGGCACACGCATAGAATGGTGACGCACCATGAAGTGGGGGATGGCTCCCACAATAGAGACGAAGAGTCTAACGAAAGGAGAGCGGTAGAGACCCCTCCAGATCTAGCTGAGACTATGAGAATCATCATGGTCGAACTATAGAGCTGCAAGGCCGACAACGAGAGGTTGATAAAAGAGCAAGAGAAGAAAACGGAAATTAATGCAGTCTTGTTGCATAGTTTATCCGACATACAAAGACAATTGCAGCATGGACTTGACACCAGTCACGTGGACCAACGACAGACAAAGAGATGTCGAAGCCCACCTGGGATACAGAAACTTGGTCTTTTAAGTGGCCACATTGGGAGGAGAAACTCGAGAAAGTTCCACCCCATAGATAAGGGACAAGCATCGGATTATTATTCTGGAAAGGAAACTGACAACTCAGAGGGATCTTCTAGTAACAGAACTAGTTCTTATTCCCGAAGAAAACGGAGGAAGCAAAATCATTCCAAAAATCATAATCTCTAAGAATTCAAGAAAGCCAAACCACCCTCTTTCGATGGTGAAATAAAGAAGGGAGAGGATACCTTCAGAAAATTTGAAGGCCCGAATAGCCACTTTCAACTTGAATGGGAAGGCTTCCATTTGGTGGGAATACCTTAAGAACGTAAAAGGGATTCATGAAGAAGACTTATCTTGGGAATGGTTTGAGAAATACTTCAGGAAGAAGTATCTGTTGGAAAAGTATTTCGACGAAAAGACTAAATAATTCTATGAACTCAAGCTGGGGAAACTCACCATAGAGGAGTATGTCAGCAGATTCCTCAATTTGATGAGGTACGTACCCTATATAAAAGAAGAAAAGGCAAAGGTGCAATGATTCATCAGTGGACTACCTAAGGACTATCAGAACAGGATTCAGTTTGACGAGCCAAAGACCCTAGAAGATAGTATCCGAAAGGCAAGATATTGTTATGAATAGCTTGGGCATCGGACAAAACCTCTTGAAAGCTGGAAGCAAAAGAATAGTTCGGGATTCCAGAAAAAGGGGTTTAAATCCCCAAGATTTAAAAACTATAAAAAGGACTCAAGGATGAGCTTCCCAACCCGAAGTGTACACCAACAGAATTTCCCCTCCTAGAGTGGAAATAAACCTTTTGGATCTACCCCAGGAAAGATTGATAACCCAAAGAAAGAACCCTTGAAGTGTTGGGGTTGTGGAGAAGAACATATCCTGAGGGACTTCCCGCACTGACAACAGAACAATCAGAGAATTTACAACGTTCAAGAAGCTACCACCGTCAATGATGTGGCTAGGAGCGTGCCATAAATTTATGCAGCCTTGGATAATAAACAAGCTGACCACCAAGCTTCAGTGGTGGAGATGGAAGGTATGATCACCAACCATCTAGTGTCTATTCTAATTGACCCTAGTTCAAATTTGAGTTATATAGCCCCTAAGGTTGTTGATAAGTGTAAATTACAGCCACATAAACACGCCAAGCCATGGTTGGTACAGTTAGCCACTGGCACCAAAAGAAAGGTAGTGGAGGTCATACCAACTTGCCAATTCACTATGGGTGAATTCCCCACCCAAGAAACCCTTAACATACTACCCCTAGGATCGTATGACGTGTTGATTGGTATGGAATGGATAGCCACATATAAAGCTAGACTGGACTGTTACCATAAAACCTTAGAATGCGTAAGTGAAGAAGGAAGAAGGATAACCCTTCAAGGGATCCAAAAACCTGTCTCGGTGAGACGAATAATATCTCTTCAAATGAGAAAGTATTGCATAAAGGGGTGTCCACTATATGCGATACAGGTGTTGGAATCAGTTGAAGATGACAAACCCAGCCTCGAAGACCACCACACACTAAGAGAATATAGAGATGTATTTCTGGAAGAGGTATCGGGTTTACCTCCAAGAAGGGATATTGATTTCTTGATAGAACTTGCACCAGGAGTGGTGCCAGTGTCTAGGACACCCTACAAGATGAGCACACCCGAACTAGTTGAGCTTAAATTACAACTAAAAGAAATGGTGGACAAAGGCTATATCCGACCCAGTGTGTCTCCATGGGGAGCACCAGTCCTGTTTGTGAAAAAGAAAGATGGTACCCTCTGATTGTGCATAGATTATAGACAACTCAATAAGGTAACCATAAAGAACAAGTACCCCTTGCCCTAGATCGATGACCTTTTCGATCAATTGGGAGGTGCTTCCATCTTCTCAAAGATTGACTTCAGATCTAGATACCATCAAGTCCGAATGAAGGGTAAAGACATCCACAAAACTGCCTTCAGGACGAGATATGGTCACTATGAATTTGTGGTAGTACCATTTGGATTGACTAATGCCCATGCCACTTTTATGTGCTTGATGAACAATGTGCTTAGCAAATTCATAGACAAATTTGTACTGGTTTTTATTGACGATATATTAATTTACTCCAAGAATAAAGAGGAACGTGAGGAACATCTTAGTTTTGTGCTTCAAGTGCTAAGAGAACATCAGCTCTATGCCAAATTTAGCAAGTGTGACTTTTTCCATAATCAAATACATTACTTGGGCCATGTCATATCTGAAGAGGGAGTAGCAGTAGACCCTGACAAGATCAGGTCTATCATGGAATGGCCTACCCCAAAGGATGTTTCAGATATCAGATCCTTTATGGGCTTAGCAGGATACTGTAGGAGATTTATAAAAGGATTCTCTAAGATTGGTTGTCCAATCGCTGCCCTCCAGAAGAAGGGAGCTAAATTCATGTGGACACAAGAATGTGAAGAAAGATTTCAATCCCTAAAACATCTACTGACCCACACACCCGTGTTGAAGATCGTCGATCCCGAAGATGACTTGCTCATGTGCACATATGCCTGCAAGGAAGGGCTCGGAGGAGTCCTTATGCAAGGAGAAAGTGTAGTCTGCTATGAATCCTGAAAATTGAATGAGAATGAAGTCAACTATGTGACCCATGATCTAGAGCTGGCTGCCATAGTGAATGCCTTAAAAATGTGGAGGCATTACCTCCTGGGAAGGAAATTTGTACTTATGACAGACCATTGTGGATTGCGATATCTGTTTGACCAACCAAAGCTCAATGAGAGACAAGCTAGGTGGATGGCCCTCCTTAGTGAGTTTGATTTTGAAATCAAACATGTTAAAGGAAAGGAAAATAAGGTGGTTGATGCCCTTAGCAGAAGTAAGAAAACAATTCACCTAGCAGCAGTGAGCACCTGCGAGACGAATGTCAAAGAAAGAGTCAGGAATGCACAAGAAACATACACATTCTTCTAGACCATGACCTTGTACCTAGATAAAGAACCCACAGGGATAAAGTATGAAGGCTACCAGATGATAGATGGAGGTTTGCTAACTTACAGAAACAGATTGTATATTCTAGATTGTGACGACTTGAAGAGGTTCATAATGGTTGAACTACATAAAAGACCATATACTGGTCACCTGGGATATCAGAAGATGATCACGACCACTAGGAAACAATTATGTTGGCTTGGGTTAAAGAAAGACATAGCTAACTATTTAGCTAAGTGTCTAGAATGCCAACAGGTTAAAGCAGAACACTGACACCCAGCAGGATTATTACAACCTCTACCAATCCCGAAATGGAAATGGGAAACCATTTCCATAGATTTCATCACCGGATTACCAACCTCGACCAGACAGAATGACACCATCATGGTGGTGGTGGATAAATTGAGCAATTCCACCCATTTTATCCTTGTCAAAACGACTTGCAAGGCAATAGATATCACCAACATATTCATGAAGGAGATATTCAGACTACATGGTATGCATAAAGAGATCGTGTCTGACAGAGACACGAAATTTACTTCCAACTTTTGGAAATCCTTGATGGTTGGTCTGGAGACCAAATTACTGTTTAGAACAACCTATCATCCTCAAACTGATGGACAGATGGAAAGATTGAACCAAATATTGGAAGACATGCTAAGAATGCATGTAATGCATCAACCCAAAAAGTGGGACGATTACCTGCCACTGGTGGAATTTGCCTACAATAACGGCTACCAAGAATCCCTGAAGATGAGTCCTTTCGAGGTCCTCTATGGTAGACCGTGCAACACTCTAGTCAGTTGGAGTAATCCCATAAACATAATTACTATTGGACCCGACATGCTAAAAGAAATGGAACAACAAGTGATTCAGATAAAACAAAATCTAAAGGTCGCTCAGAACAGACAAAAAAGTTACGTCGGCCAAAAGAGAACTCCAAGATAATTCAAGACGGGAGACCACGTATATCTCAGAGTTAGGCCTAGGAAGAGTTCCCTGAGGATGGGAGTTTGTGCCAAGTTGGCACCTCGGTATTGTGGACCCTTTGAAGTTCTAGATAGAGTGGGACCTGTAGCCTATAGGTTATCACTTCCTCCCACAGTAAAAGCACATAATGTTTTCCATGTTTCATTATTGAAGAAATATGTACACGATTCTAATTATATAATTGACTGATCTATGATACAGGTGGAACCGGAGGGACAATTACTACTAGAACCTCAATGCATACTGGACAGAAAGGAAACCCCACTCAGGAACCGAACCATTGCACAGGTCAAGGTGCAGTGGAAACATTTTGGCCCATATGAGGCTACATGGGAAATGGAAGATGCCATGAAACATGCATATCCGATTTTGTTTACTTATGTACATACACGTCATATTGATAGATAGAACATCGAGGACGATGTTCCTTTAAGGGGGAGGGAATTGTAACACCCTGTTTCCCCCAATATGTAAAAATAACTATATTGGCCAAGAACTATGGAAAACTCAAAGATGTGAATGCTTGATTTGATGGACCCGAAATCCCAATACCCAAAACCCCGACGCACTATGTGGATGAGCCAGTTTTGCGTGAATAGGTTTCGGCATTTCGGCACCTAGGAAACCAAAGGGTAAGACCCCCCATTTTTCGCAAGTCATGAAATCCCAGTACCTGAAACCCTGACGCGCTCTGTGGATGAGCCAATTTTGTGTGAATAGGTTTCGGCGTTTCGACACCCAGGAAACCAAAGGGTAAGACCCCTCATTTTTGCAAGTCGCGAAATCCCGGTACATAAAACCCCGACGCGCTTTGTGGATGAGCCCCCGATGCGCTCTGTGGATGAGCCGGTTTTGTGTGAATAATTTTCCGCGTTTCGACACCCAGGAAACCAAAGTGTAAGACCCCTCGTTTTTTCAAGTCGCGAAATCCTGGTACCCGAAACCCCGACGCGCTCTATGGATGAGCCCTAGGTCATAGGGCAGAGTCATGTGGTAGAAGGAGGAGGTAGGTGCTAGCAATTAATCAAGGGTAAAAACTGTTGTTGGGAAAAACACCCTACGAACTAGCAAACTAGGGTCAGACTTGCATGTAGATTTTGATCGAATAGAAACTACTTTTTTACCTACAACCCAAGATTTAAACCCCTTTTTCAAAGTAAATGCATGGAAATGGACCACCAACCTTATTACCAACGTTCGATGTAGATCCTCTGTTGCTCTTCGATTACTTTCTTGCGCTGCTCCTTCCACAGATGACCTGCACTCAAGACAAACAACAACTATGCATGCATGCTACTTCTATACTCAAGGGTTAGAAATCAAGCATAAATTAATCAAACCATAGACAATTCATGCATTGGGATGGGAAAAGTATTCTTTTTATTATTGAAAGTGAATCAACTTACAAAAAAAGATGAGACCAGCCACCGCTCCTTGAACCTGATCCTGGGCTCCTCTTCTTCTATCCTTCAACTGCTTTGCGTTAAATCTCCTTTGGCATGAGGAAAGGCTAAAGGGTTGGGACAATGGATTACATAAATGGGCAGAGTTTCTTCGCTATATTTTTTCCTCCTCCAAATGGTACCCCTAACCCTTCTTTTATAGGCTAGAAGGAGCTAGGGTTTTGGACGAACCCTTGGCCATGCATGGCCTGGAGTTTCAGTTAACTGACCCATAGATTTTTGTTTCATTGGTAACTTTCCTTTTTTCATGCTTTGTTAGGTACACGCGGGCTGTTGTGAGTCAGCCAACGTGCACACACATGCAGTAATGGGTTAGGGCGCGTGGGCCTTGACACAAGAGGATTTTCAAAGAGTTGTTCAACAGAGTTTTGGCAAAGAAGGGATATGAATTGGCCTGATGCCAGGTAAGCATGTGTGGTGCAATTTAGGGTTAAAACAGATTCCCCCTAATGTGTGAGGTCAGAAGAGCATCTGATGGCCGAAATACATTACCAATCTTTACTGATGTGTCGAACGATTGAGCCCAAGGATCAGGAACTAGGAGGTGTCGTCTGCAAAATAACAAATGTCTCACCGAGGCGGGCATACCCATGCTTGGGATAAAATAGAACGCATGGCTACCAATCAAATACACTGTAGATCCATGTCATATAACTATATAAAGTGTAGTCACGAACAATACACAATGGATCTACATCTCGAAATCAAAAAGATATACATGCAAAGTATCCATCTTCGTAGAAGTTGAGAAGGTCTGATGGCTGGAGATGAGGGCTTCAGAGCTCGAGCAACAACTTCAAAATCTTCAAAACTCGGGTAGGAGTGTAATATGAGTGTACGACTGCACTACTCAGAGGTCTTCGACGACTCATCGGTCATGGAAAAAATTGATAATCTTGATGATCAGACTGAAGGCTTCAATGATTTCGAACAAGGACTTGATTGGGTGTTCAGGATGGCCGGGTATGCAGACAAGAGACATATTGCAGAGGGGCTGACTCAGGCTTAGTGACAAACTTCCCTTGGACAATAGCACGACAAGTGATGAGACTCGGGCAACATATATGTTAATCATAAGTCTACGAAGAAGGAGGCAACGCAAACTCTCCATATGTTTGGAAGAATAACCAAACGGTGGAGGACACAACTCTATATAGCGAGACAAGCTTCCTAAGGTCGTACTATATCCCATAGTCTGATGAACAATCAGATAGATGTGCTTTATCCAAGGGAGACTCATTATGCTGCCAATAAAGAAAATACTTTTCCCATCCTCTTTTTGGGGTATATTTGATTTTTTTGTTCTTTTCGATAATTTTGGAAAAAGAATAAAGGAATATTACGTTACAATGGAGGAACGAGTATTGCAAACATACAAGCTTAAGACACAAGGAAAAGACTGATGTTCTGGTAAAATGATACTCGGGAAAAATCCTCAAGTGGCCAAAGGTGTTAAGACGCAGAAGCAAACTGTCACAAGGTTGGGGGATAAGGTATGCAAATGCGGTTGATAAAACACACAATGGTAACATCCTTCGATGTAAGTTTAACGAGCCCAAAGTAAGGTAAGCTCAGTGGTTTTTCATATTTAGAGAGTCTGAAAAAACATAAAAGGAGACTCCACTGGGGTACCTTTTTTGACAATAGTCTAGTCGGTTCGAAAAAGGGATAAACTAGCACCGATTAGACGTCAATTCAAAACCATTTTAACGAGTGTGACAAGGACAAGATCACTCGACTATTTTTTCACTTTTAAGGAGTCTGAAGAAAGCTTAACTATGGACTCCGTCAGGAATATTCTTCTGGACCAATTTAACAAGTGTGAAAGAATGAGGTCACTCGACGATCTTTTCAATTTTAGGGAGTCTAAAAAGAGCTTAACTATGGAATCCGTGGGGGTTTATTTTTCGTAAATTTAGTCCCTCAGGCCCGAAAAAGGAATAAAAATATACTTGAGAATACTCTTCTAAAGAATGGGAATTCGATAGAGTATACCTTTGTTCGTATAGTTGACTGTTTGGACCGAAAATGGGGCAAACTACCGTCGGACAGACGTGACTTCAAATTTCAGTTTAACGAGCGTGAAAGGCCACAAGATCACTTGACAATCATTTCATTTTTAGAGGGTCTGAAAAGGGATTAAAAGGAGACCCGTTATTTTTTGGGAGTCCCGAGGGTGAGACAAAGAGTGAAAAATACTCATGCAAATGAGGCTCAAACTCATATTCAGGAAAGACTATACGGACTCCCGAGCCTACAGTGTTTTTAGAAACGACATGGACACCATAATGCAACCTAGGGCATCCATGTTCTGGTAAGATCTACCACCAAGTTGCGACACTTCTAGAGAAGATATGACGGTTCCATGTCACAACCTGATGGGATCGATCCTATAGTAGAAGAAAAAGACAATGAGATGCAAAAGTTGGGGTGGTAACCTAACCTATATGCTCAAGTTGATTTTTGAAAAAAAAAAAAATTTTTTATGGACCGTCAATATTTTCTCGAAACTCAAAACAAAATGTCCCAATACCCGATCAAATCCCTCCCATATAACTCCTGGATCACTCTAAATGGTTTTTGGTATAAAGAAACTAATAAGGGAGGCCAAAAAAGTGACAAAAAGAGGCCAAAAAGTCTATAAATAGAAGCTGGCAGCTCATTATCACCATTGCTGATTTGGAAATTGACTCTAG
>ML798468.1:296639-307038 GCA_009831015.1 Picea engelmannii | reverse complement strand
ATGGTTTTTGGTATAAAGAAACTAATAAGGGAGGCCAAAAAAGTGACAAAAAGAGGCCAAAAAGTCTATAAATAGAAGCTGGCAGCTCATTATCACCATTGCTGATTTGGAAATTGACTCTAGAGCCAAAAGACCCCCTTTGCCAAAAATATTGATTCCGGGAGCTACAGTGGATGAAACGAACTTCTGCTTGGACCAAGTAAGTACAAACTCCCTTATCTAGTTATTCAATACTTCAAATTCGTTATTTAGTTTATTTTTTGGGTGGGCGTCGAACTTAAAAAGTTCAGACCTAGGTACACGTGCGCTGTCTCTGGACAGGCCGCATGTACATTCAGGCAGAGTAAAGTCTGCCCGGGTGTACACGTGACCGTCACCTCTACAACCCGTGTGTACCCCCCTTTTATGATGAAAAAGCAAACTAAAAGGAAGTACTGACCCTCCTTTACCTTGTTGTGTTGGCAGGATGTATGTCCAATGGAGGGAGAGGGAGCATGAGGCAATCACTAAGTTGGTTGCATCAGATCCGAATGTCGTGGCCATGTTAATGCAATGCGGTTTACTCAAATTATTTTTATGTCCATTTATACGCGCACAACCAAGGCTATTGAATGCCTTGATTGACTACTGGAACCCTGATGCAGAGACATTTATGCTAGAGGGGAAATCACTGGTGCCCACCACCGAGGATATCTATTTTCTAACTAGCCTCTCAAGGAGAGGGGAACTGGTCAACTTCCGGATGTTTCTTGCGGGGCCGAGCAAGATCTCAGAATTGATAGTTGAGCATTGTGAGGCTGGGACTGACCGTGTGGGCTCCTAGGTACCCATTAGTAAGATTACTAACTTAGCGCTGCATACTATATTGTTACTGATTGGGCAGATTACCGGCTTAGTAGCCTTGCATCAGGCTTTGTGCGCACAGATGAACTGTGCCATCCAGTGCATGGATGCACACATTTTTGACTGGAGTACCACACTGCTCGAGTGCATGAAGAGGCAATTGACAGATTGCCAACAGTGGACATAGATGAACTTCGGGTTCGGGACCATCTTGTGTTCGTTCTTTTTTGAGAGAGTTTTGAGTTTAAGTCCTCGGGTTGTAGTACGAGGACATCAGGCCTCTTTCCCTGCAGTGTGTAGATGGGCAGTATTACTGCCGCGACAGGGTGGTGGAAGGACCGTTGAGTCCTTCGACGATGATTTCTTTGCTTGGTTGTCATGACAGATCCCTGTGATTGAGGACTACCCGTATGCAGGGATATATTTCTCTAGAGATCCTGAGATACCCATGCCTCCTGGTGAGGAGCGAGGGGAGATGGGTAAGTCTCCACCTTTGTAGTTTTTTTTTGTTTGCATATGTAATTTTTATTTCTTTTTGTTATATATATCATTTTTTTGTATGCCAGAGTATTTGATGGGTAAACGTTTGTTGCATGCAGATGTGGGACCCGTGCGACCTGCCGATTATGCACGAAACAAGCGTCGTCCATGGCTAGAAGCCGCGGCTACCGCTGCTGGGGGAGAAGCAGTAGCAGGGAACCTCCCAGCCAGAGAGATCGAGAGGGTCCTTAGACGAGTTGAGCGAAACTTCACTGCACTCACTCGCATAATCCCGATGGCAGAGATAGAGGACCTATCGCCATCCATGCAGCCTCATGTTGGGCTCCTCTTCTTCTATCCTTCAACTTCTTTGCATTAAATCTCCTTTGGCATGAGGAAAGGTTAAAGGGTTGGGACAATGGATTATGTAAATAGGTAGAGTTTCTTCGCTATATTTTTTCCTCCTCCAAATGGTACCCCTACCCCTTCTTTTATAGGCTAGAAGGAGCTAGGGTTTTGGACGAAACCTCGGCCATGCATGGCCGAGAGTTTCATTTAACTGACCCATAGCTTTTTGTTCCATCGACAATTTTCCTTTTTTCGTGATTTGTTAGGTACACGCGGGCTGTTGTGAGTCAGCCAGCGTGCACACGCGTCCAATAATGGGTTAGGGCGCGTGGGCCTTGACAAAAGAGGATTTTCAAAGAGTTTTTTAACAAAGTTTTGGCAAAGAAGGGATATGAATTGTCCTTATGCCAAGTAAGCATGTGTGGTGCAATTTAGGGTTATAACAAAAACTCAGGAATCGACATTTCAGGTCTCGAAAGAATCTAGGTCGTGCATTTGTAGGGGACGCATGGCAAAGGTCTAAAGCCACTGGGGTTCTGGACATCGGAGGAATAGGAGTGAAGACCCCGCCAAAATTCCCGAAAGGTAGAATGCTGAGATTTAATCTGGGCTGTTGATCAAGCTGACGATCTGGATCGTAGATCCAGATGATACTGGATTTTCGAGTCCCGAGGATAGAAAAAGGGAAAGGAGGAATGCTTGGATCGTGATTCCCTGAATCGCGAAACCCCGAAATAATTTAGAGGATTAGCACTAGGTCATAGGATCAGTCGTATGACAAGTGACCCAAGGGAGGAGCTAAGGATCTGTTAAATCCTTTCAGGTTTCAGCATTTCGAAAGATAGAGAACAGGGGAATGCTTGCATCGCGAGCCCCTGAATCGCAAAAGCCTCAAGCGCCTTTTTGGTAAGGCTTGTGGTCATAGCCAATGATCATATGGAGGAGGATAAGGGAAGGGATAGTCTGTGCTAGGCCCCATAGAAATTCATGGATTCTGTCCCTCGAAGAAAAGACAAAAAGAAAAAAAAAGGAAAATCTTAGTTGTCGTAGTGGGTGTGTGACATACTCGAAATCTCTGGGTACACTATCATGACTTACCACGCTGGCTAGAGGTGGGATATAGTTGGGTAATAAAGATGGGATCAACTTCGCATTGGCTAAATTATATCTGTATTTGGTTCACTCTTCTGTTGATGGTCGGGATGATCCAGCTCCGCGATCAGTCGATAGAGAGTCTTGTACTCCTCTCATCGATGATGCTTGTACACCTGTAGACATCAAAATTACTCTTTCAGTCATGAGTTTAATGAGAACTTCTTCGACAACTTTCTTTGTAGTGCTGAAATCGTCCGACATACACGCTCAGGGTTGAAAATCTCAGGTTCGAGGAGTAATCTCTCAATGCAATAAGATAGATGGAAAAAACGCGATGATCACTGTGTGAAATTCAACTAATCTGCGGGCTCAAATTCACGGTTAGAAAAAGTGTTATTGGTGTGTGGCGGGATAAATAGATACCTGGTAATAGATCTCTTACAACGGGTAAGAAGCCTTCGTTAACTCAGTTCTTTCCGTTATGGTGCGGTCCCAACGGTCTGGTGGCAAGCTGTCTGATCATTAATGACTTTCTTCCCGTTCGGGGCGTCAGTCTAATAGATATACTATTCCCAACGGTTATATTGATTCGCCATGGAGAAGTGTCATGTGACGTTGTTCTGATATCCCTACGAAGTTCCATTTTTTTGAATTTTTCTTCTGCGAAGATCCTTCTGTATCCTTCTGTAATTTTTCGATATTACCTCTCTTCTTACTTAGCTTTCTAGCCTTTTTCCTAGTGATTTTTATCTCGGTATTCATTTTTCCATTCTGATTCTTATCTTCTTTTGGCATAGTAACTTCACGATGTTGAGATTATTGCCTAGAAATCAAGGGTAATACTTCATATGTTTCTGGAATAGGTACTGCAATCTTCTGGGAGTCCTTTGGTATTCTTCTAACTTCGACATCCGATTCTCTGGTTTCAAATGGCTTCGATCTATTCTCCTATTCTTTAATCAAGTGCGCGATCTTCCTAGTTATGAAATATTTTAACTCTTTATTCTTCTGCTCTAAGACTTATTTTTCTTTCCTTCTGGCCTGATCCCTTTCAATCCAAGGTTTTTCGAGCAACATAGTAAATGGAGCGTTGTCCTCAATAAATTTAACAACTTCAAATTCTTCTCCTGTCAAAGTTCCATGAGAACTCATAGACATTTAGGTAAGTCTTACACATAGGTTTATCAACTTCCCTTTGAATAATCCCATTCCTCCCAATAAATGAGTCGTAGCAAGTTTCCCTAAAAGTTCCCATGTTCTTTCTTTCATAATATTCACCTGTGTTTCTTCATCCAGGACAAAGTCAATGTCGAAGTCCCCTATTCCTGCTTCTATGCATTCTTTTTCTTTGAAGATCTTTGATAATATGACATGTTGGTGATCAATCATGGTTTCTGTTATCTGTAGCAATACTTTCTCTGATTCTTGCTGGGGTTATACCCTGGTTTCAGTTGCTTGATCTTTCTCATGGCCTTCTTGTCTTATATTCATCCTTTTGAACCTTACCAATCATTCTAGGGCAATCTAACACTTCATGGTCCAAAGAATTGAAACAGAGGCAACTAGGTTTCCTTCGAGGGCATCCCTTAGCAAGATGTCCCAATTTTCTGCAACTGTAACAAAGGGTTAATCCTCTCTTTCTTTTAAATGATCCCCAACCTTTCTTGTACTGCATGCTAGGATCATAGTAGCTAACCTACAAAAAAATCTTTCTAGGATCCTGTATCCATTTTTTAGTCCAAACATTCTTTCTATACATAGGTATAACATATTTTTCACTATTCTTATCATTTCTACTTATATCACATCTTCTTTCGTCTGTCAGTTCCCTAGTTTTCAAGCTAGGACAAATCTTATCAAACATGCCTAGATCCATACTTTAGAAACAAAAATTTCCACTAATCTTACTTCTATAGAGCACAAAGCTTTCCGATTTAAAACTTTTCACTATTCTTACCTTTATCAGAGCACAAAGTGTTTAGATATTACCTCTTTTCTTCAGATCAAACTTCTTTTCTTTATCACAGAGCTTCACAAACTAAGTAGAGTACTGCACACTAGAGAAACAGATATACACACAGATATTTCATAATTTCAGGTTGAGTCTTTGCACAAAGCTTCTTCTTTCTCAGTTTCCAACAATCACAGTTTCAGGTCCTAGCAATAGAACCATTTGTTGGCACAGGGGCAGACCCAAGATTCAATGCTACAACAACGCACGAACAAAACCCTAACTTCCGGCCCTTTCGACAACACCTGTGAAGTAGATGAAGTCTCACCCAAGGTAGAGGCAGGGGTGGTTGCAGGAAGAAAATGTATGCAACCTTAGCTGGGACACAGATCTATGATTCTAATATTTAACAGATCACTTAGAAGTAAACATTCATCTATATTCAGTTCTTAGTAATAATGCAAACAACCCTAATTATAGAGCATCACAATATTCAACCAGATCCACATCTAATAACACTTAGCATCAAAGGAACACATTAGATCTAGCAGATTAAGGCACTAAGCATACTCACATAGGTCAAATCTAACATTCATTCTCCTTATTAAGCACAACGCAACATAAGTTCTATCTAACATTCATCTATATCATAGCAAGTCACACATAAACACACCAACACATCGCACAAAGCAGAGAAACACAACATATACGTGGTTCACCCCCCTCTGGGGCTACGTCCACCAACTCTTCTTCTCTTCTATTATCTTCTGTTAATCAGTTACATGCACAAAGCCTCAAAAACCCTACTTAGCATAGGACAAAAGATATGAACACTTCACTAGGTCCTCCTTCCCCAAGCCTCCTCTCGATCTCTTACAGTCCTTTTGCACTTATCCTTACCAGTCATACATAGTATGCACAGAGCACTTACAACCTTTGATCACATAGATCGATCACTAGCACTTAGCACATTGGCCTAACATCACATAGATTCCCCTCCTTACATTGCCTAGACATATATTTATACTTTACAAAATAGGCCTAAACATGGGTAACACCATGGGCCGACATCCCATACTCATTACATAATCCCAAACCCCAAAAAGGACCCAAAAAGGGGCGGAGATCCCACGATCTCTGCTTCGTCTTGCTCTCCTCCTTCAACAGGTTGTCGAAGTCCCAAAATAACTTAAACTTGACCAAGGATCTCCCAAAACTTGGTCAAGGGACAACACAACCCATCTTTTATCTATGTGGATCGAGAGTCTGAAGCTAAAGACTAGGTGCTACAATAACTACTAAGATTATTATTTTTTACTAAGTTTCTAAATTGTTAAAAATCATTTAAATTATGAAACTAGTTGGTAAATTTATATTTTATATTATTAAGAGTAAGACATGTTCAAATAAAAGGTTGTTCATTCTTAAACTCATTTTTATCACAAATTTCACAAATTACCTCATCTAAAGGTGTTTGGATTAGTACATCAATCAATTTCATTATGAAGTTCATGAGCATCGTTTTGAATTTTACCAATTTAGTTTTATTTTTTAAGCTCATAATATTAAGAAAATGGTTTTATTCATCCAAATTAGGATAGATATAGTTTTGATGATTTCATTTTCATTCCATGTTTTATCTTTCAACTTCATAGTAATATAAAATTTAAAATTATCAATAATACTAATTTGAATGTCTCTTATTTTTTATTCCAGTAGTTGAGTCAAGCCTCACAATCTCTAACCCAACCTCTTTTATAATATTGTGGTCATTGCTCATATTTGATGCAATAACAAAAAGCATATTATTATGAAAGATGTCGAAGGCCCATACTTCACAACCATTTAGAATAATTGAGATAACAAAAGTGTTGGAAATATATATTTCTTATCCTAGTCCTAGAGTTCAACATTTCTAAATCTCTTTTCAAGACCATAATAAATTTTCCAATTGCCAATGATTCTCCCCTTGACATTGTAGTTTGAGTTCAAACAACTTTGAAATTGACCTCATCTAAAGGTGTTTGGATTAGTACATAGATCAATTTCATTATGAAGGTCATGAACATTGTTTTTAATTTTACCAATTTAGTTTTATTTTTTAAGATCATAATATTAAGAAAATGGTTTTATTCATCCAAATTAGGATAGATACAGTCTTGATGATTTCAATTTCATTCCATGTTTTATCTTTCAACTTCATAGTAATATAAAATTTAAAATTATCAATAATACTAATTTGAATGTCTCTTATTTTTTATTCCAGTAGTTAAGTCAAGCCTCACAATCTCTAACCCAACATCTTTTATAAACCTATTGTGGTCATTTCTCATATTTAAAGCAATAACAAGAAGCATATTATTATGAAAGATGTCGAAGGCCCATACTTCACAACCATTTAGAATAATTGAGATAATGAAAGTGTTGGAAATATATATTTCTTATCTTAATCCTAGAGTTCAACATTTCTACATCTCTTTTCAAGACCATAATAAATTTTCCAATTGTCAATGATTCTCCCCTTGACATTGTAGTTTGAGTTCAAACAATTTTGAAATTGACCTCATCTAAATACATTTGGATTAGTACATCGATCAATTTCATTATGAAGGTCATGAGCATTGTTTTTAATTTTACCAATTAAGTTTTATTTTTTAAACTCATAATATTAAGAAAATGGTTTTATTCATCCAAATTAGGATAGATATAGTTTTGATGATTTCATTTTCATTCCATGTTTTATCTTTCAACTTCATAGTAATATAAAATTTAAAATTATCAATAATACTAATTTGAATGTCTCTTATTTTTTATTCCAGTAGTTAAATCAAGCCTCACAATCTCTAACCCGACCTCTTTTATAAACCTATTGTGGTCATGCTCATAATTGAAGCAATAACAAGAAGCATATTAATATGAAAGATGTCGAAGGTCCATACTTCACAACCATTTAGAATAATTGAGATAATGAAAGTATTGGAAATATATATTTCTTATCCTAGTCCTAGAGTTCAACATTTCTACATCTCTTTTCAAGATCATATAAATTTTCCAATTATCAATGATTTTTCCTTTGACATTGTAGTTTGAGTTCAAACAACTTTTAAATTGACCTCTAAGCATTTGCAAGATATAACCATACAAAATTAGAGAATAATTTATTTTTTTAAATTTAATTATCATAATCTTGATTTTAACAACTATAATAGTAAATTAATAATTTTTATATAATAATTAAAAAACTTTGAATTGTTTGTAAAAAAAAATTTGAAAAAAAACAATATCATCAAAATATATAAAAAAAAAAAGACAACGATCCCAACCATATTATACATACCTCTCTTCTAAACACTTCTTAATTTTTTCAATATATACCAAAAAGAATGGGTGGGTAACACCATGATACTTGGTAACGCTTTTCGAGAAGATGTCATGCGTGGTTGTTAAATGTTGGGAGAAATATTTTTTACAAAATATTTATGAAACAAATGGTACAATCGACATAGTATCATGTACTTTACCATGTGAAAATCGAATTTCTAACAATGAAGACATTGATCACCACATAAGAAAAAAACTATTGTTTCATTGCCAAAAATAAGCAAACGCTACCATTATTCATTTTTTCACTTTGGAGAAAGGGATTAACACCAATATCACAATTAAATTCCATTAATCATTCATTATTATATTTCATAAACACCATTTTCTTAAACTCATGATAGCACTAAGAGCTATACCTATATCTTTTAATGTTTTTAATCACCAAGCTAAGAGCTATACCTATATCTTTTAATGTTTTTAATCACCAAGCTCTAGATATGATATCTATTTTAGAATCCACAAAACAAAAGATGATTTTTTTAACCTCTACAATACTCATCGATAACTTTAACTCAAGTGGATACCTATTTCTTTTAATGTTTTCAATCACTAAGCTCTAGATATGATATTTTTTCTAAAATCCACAAAACAAAAGATGATTTTTTTACCCTCTACAATATTCCTTAATAACTTTAAGGGTGACATGGGGATCAATTATAATATGTTTGATTCCTAAAATCAACTTCTTGTTTAACATCTATCATGTTGATTCATAAAATTAACTTCTTTTTTAACATCTATCGTGTTGATTCATAAAATTAACTTCTTTTTTAACATCTATCGTGTCGATTCATAAAATTAACTTCTTTTTTAACATCTATCGTGTTGATTCATAAAATTAACTTCTTTTTTAACATCTATCGTCACAAATCCATTAACTAATTTTTTTATAAGTATAATACCAACTAATTTTGTTTGAATAAGTAAATTATATTAATACATTTTATGAATTGATGTGATATACTCACAAAATATGTTCATAAAAATACTTAAAATAAATAAACAAACATGAGGTTGATTGATGTCAAATAATAGGACTACTTCAAACTTCATTATCACGATGAAATAAAAAGAAATAAAAAAGATAAAACCATGCATGTCATGTTCTTTGTAATATCTATGAGTGATTAAGAATCCCATGATCCAATTTTTAATAAAAGAGGGAGGAAATCATACTCAAGGGTTGATTTTTCACTCAATCAATGAGGTGATGAATTTAGGGTATACTAAAATTGTTTGCAAATAATTCACAATTCTCAAAATATTATCATAAATTAGACTCTTAGCTCATCAAATTTAGTATGGTGGAGAGGCTCATGGTCTACTACACCCACAAAACCCTTTAAGACATGGTGTGCATGGCATGAAAGGGTCTTAATACCACCCTTTCCCCTAGCGATCACGACGACACTGAGCAATGGTGTCCCTCTACAAGGATCTTTCTACCACCCTCACATCTAGTGCACACACTCACACTCAACAATTCCCAAAAGATTAATATAAGTATCAAGGTTGTAACATCCTCATCTTCGCTCTGGGCCATGCCACATCCGAAATTCTGAATTTGTATACCACTTTGTAACATTCCCTAGTATCAATAGTCCTGAAACTCTATTCAAAACCACAAGATAACGTGCCCAGTCCCAAGATGGACTGCGCCACGCTATTTCTCTTCTCTGATGCCCAATGTTTCTTCTGCGAAAGAAACTCATTGAGACCAACAACACACACAACAAACCTTGTGCCCTGCATGGGCCATTGATTACTATCGTGTGCAAACTATCTTGTGCCACGCATGACGAATCTATTCTAAAAATCTTGCCCGCACCACCATCATTGTGTCAGCCGCGTCAACTATCTCTCAACACACACAATTTTTCTAGTTTCGTGCTAGAACCCATTACAATTACTACGGATATTATTTAACATATATCAACTAAATGGTGGAATGAACTCATAAATACAATTGCATGTGCAACCATTCTTGTGTTCTGCACATATTCTATCCCATTTGCATGCGCAAACCCTTTCCCTCTGCGTGCAATGAATCGAGGTTCATCTCAGAATCTCAGTTCCGTTACAATGGAATCAATCAACATGAAATACAACATAGTTGTCATTCTCTACATATGCAACGATTATGAGAAACTAACAAATACATGCACAATCCAACATAGTTATGTACCAATTCCATAAACAAAAATAACATAAGCATTCACATGTTAAGCAGTATATCAACACACGTAAGCTGTCATGACCCATGCCCTACATATGAAACAAACATGTTGTTCTAAAACA
>ML798468.1:280475-296617 GCA_009831015.1 Picea engelmannii | reverse complement strand
ACTAGAGAATAAGGCACATAAGATGACACTTATCTTTTGTTGTAATCCACCAACTGTGCGCAAATCTCAGACATTCCTACCAACTATATATATACATGTTATATATATATATATATATGCACATTACTAGAGAATAAGGCACATAAGATGACACTTATCTTTTGTTGTAATCCACCAACTGTGCGCAGATCTCAGACATTCCTACCAACCATAGAATTTGCTGCTCAAAAATTCTCAACAGCAGGCCACCCCTGATTTGACACTTAAAATCCACCAAGGAAAATGATTCCTAAGCCATGATAAGGTTTATCAACATTCCAAAACACTCAGACAAAGTTTCCACCCCAAAAAAAAGACTACAGTCCCTCATTCCCCACATACATGTCCCACCCCAGGAAGTGTGCCCCCTCTCATCTCAACAATCCTTTGGCTGCCCCACTTCCCTTCCAGGGCTTCAATAATAGGCTCGACATGAAGTATTATATCCTCGTAGAGGCAACTGAGAACCTTGGGAACACAATTCCCAACAGTTCTCTCACACGGAGAGAATGCTTATGAGCTTGACAACTCGCTTCTTCAATAGCACATGGGTTTGACAACCCACTTCTTCAATCGCATATAGGCTTGACAACCCACTTCTTCAATCACACATAGGCCTTCCCAAGTATAGGTTATGTGATGACAACAAGTTACAGATGTTTAACAGAGGAAAGTTGATCTTCCTGAAGAAGGAATGAGTGAATTTCCCCAAAATACACCAAGGCTCAACAATATATTTGCATGACTAAAACTAGACACCTGCCACCTTAAGAACTAGCTTCACTCCACTTGGTGACTCGTTCCCATCCCTTAGGAACTTAGGATAAATATATATCCCATAAATTATACTTTTGGAATTATTATTAAAAGATTCCCTTTCCTAAAATCTTAGCCCCTTTTTCCTTTCCTAATGGAGTTTAAACCCCCCATCTCTTTTTGTCTGATTGGTCTGTGTGCAGTGATATGTTTTCATTAATTATCTGAGTGTCATTACATTTTTAAAAAGATAGGCTTTCTAGCCTTTTAGCTTCACGATGCACTTATTTGGGTGCACACAAAACTATGAAATGGACGCGCACCCTCCCTTGGTGCACGCACAAACTCAACACTTTGTCACACTGAACCACACATGAACTCTGACCTCAAAATAAATATATACAAAGGCTCTATGGCCCCAAAATATACCAATTACAAAACCCAATCTGATGTGCGCTTCTTGGCAATCTTTGCATACTTCCTCAGGTGCGCGCAAACTATGAAATGGGTGTGCACTCCACTTTTTGTGCACACACACACAAAAACAAAACCCAAAACTAAGTGTTGATAGATCACCAACTTATATGTACATTTACATTTATAAATTGGGGTTTGGGCTAGGGGTATTGCATTCCCCTCCCCCTTATTTTTGCACCATCCTCAATGCATGATGTACAATCAAAACTTTAAAAGTCTTAAAAAAGATGCATATATTTTGCATGCATAGCATCCTCGTGTTCCCAAGTTGCATCCTCATAATAGGTCCACTGGAACTTTACCAATCCTATTGCTCGATTCCAGAGTATCTTGACCTTCCAGTCCAATATACAGATCGACTGAACTCGGAAGTCACCTTCTTGCTCCACCTGAATCACATTCCAATCAATTACATGATTAGCATTAGGAACATATTTTTTAAGAAACCATATATGAAACACATCATGAATGCATATGGATATGCAAGCATGTATGCGACATGACCAATCCTCTCCAATATTTCAAATGGCCCACAATAACGCTCTGCCAACTTTGACAATTTCCCAACTTAAGTGAACTCTTCCTAGATTTAACTTTAAAAAACACGTGGTCACCCACTTTGAATTCTCTATGAGTTCTTCCTTTATCTGCATAAATTTTCTTCCTATCCTGGGCAACCTTTAAGTTCTTCTTAATTTTCACCATTTTCTCTTCCATTTCCCTGAGAAAATATGGCCCAACCACTAATCTGTCTGTTGGGTTGTCCCAACTCACTAGTTTGTTTCACTTTCTGCCATAAAGCGCCTCAAATGAGATAATCTTTAGAGATGCTTGATACTCATTGTTATAAGCAAACCCAACCAAATGCAAATAATCTTCCCATTTTGATGGTTTATCCATCACATATATGCTTAGCATGTACTCGTTCACTTGGTTGACTCTCTATGTTTTCCCATCTGACTCTAGATGATAGGATGTGCTAAAGTTTAAATTTGTCCCAAATCCTTTAAATAATCCCTTCCGAAATTTTGATGTAAATTTGGGATCTCTGTCTAACACAATTGTCTTAGGTATGCCATGGAGCCTGGCAATTTCCCTCATATAAATACAAAAACTGTTTGTTGCCTTGCGAGTGAGATTTATTGGAATAAAGTGGGAATATTTAGTAATATTATCCACCATTACCATGATGGAATCATGCTGCTTGGTTGTTATGGGCAACTTAGTGATGAAATCCAAAGTTACAACTTCCCATTTCCACTCAGGAATGGACAATGGTTGTAGCAAGCTAGCTGGGTGTCTATGCTCAGCCTTGAATTTATGAAATTTCAAACACTTGGTGTCAGGAAATGAGATATACTTACACACTAAACCTACTAGAAGAGAAGAATAATTTAATCAAGAGTGTAAATGAAAAAGCAATCACACAATACACAAAGTTTTTACCCTGGAAACCCAAACCGGGAAAACCATCATTCCTTGAGCGTTATTCTCTCTTGTTGTATTATTCAATTTTAATAAAAGGTTACATGTCTAACCTTGGTCCACACCTAATACAAAATCGACATCATACCCTCTTGTCTGCACAAGAACAACCTTGTAGCCAATCTGGCTTACATTTGCATGACCAACAACCTACATCTAAAGATTTCTCTAAAGACTGACTATCCTATAATTCATTGATTAATCTTTACGTCCTTACAACACACCTCTTTATAGGATTTACAACATGAAAAACCATAAAGACTTGGTGCCCAAAAATGGTTACAGATCCATGCAGATCATTGGCTACAAATCCCATGAATCTTGGGATTCTGTTACAGTCAATTCCAAGTCGGATTACCAATCGACTACCAATCAAACTTCATTCGGTTTCCACATACTTGCCCATCGACCTCTTGTTGGTTGACCCCTTCGACTTTATTTCGATGCCTTTACCATGTCAAACCACCTCGACTTTTGACTTTACCCGGTTAACTAACCTCGATCTTCGACTTGCTATCAATCTACCTCAACCCTTAACTTGTTGTCGATTCACCTCGACTTTGACTGTCAGTTGTTCCACCTCGAATTTTACCTTCAGTTGATCCACCTCGACTAGACTTTCACTACAAATAATATAACAACCCAACATTCTCCCACTTGTTGTCTTCTTTTCTGAAACTAGGAGATTCATGAAATTTTGTTCATAGACCCAGGGAAACAATGCCCATTGCCTCTTTGCACCAAGAGAACTTCACAACACTCATAGAATTGGTCAATGAGTCTAGTAGCACCTTGTTACTTTCCACCATATCTCTTACGAAATGGTATTGTACATCAATGTACTTAGTCTTCAAATGATAAGCAAGTTTCTTTGCCAGAAATATTGCGCTTTGAATGTCGGAACTTACCTTCATAACTTTCTGCTCAAACCTGATTCCTGAACACAACCTTTGCATCCATACTTATTCTTTACTTCCACGAGTGGCCTCCATGTATTCAACTTCTGTTGTTGACAAGGATACGATCGCTTGTCGCTTACTCATCTATCTTATTTCTCCATTGAACATCTTGAAGAAATATCCGTCGGTCGACCTCCATCAATATAGATCTCAAGCCCAATCGACATCGACAAATCCATGTACATTTAATTTACCACTGTAACCTCCAGGTATTCCTTGGTATCATATAGCATATTCCTTTGTGCCATACAAATACTTGAATACTATATGATACCACCTGTCAGGCATCAGGTTTGAGAAGAGAGCTATGAAGGTAAGTTGCGACAGTCAAACACTACTACATTGGGTGCAAATTATGACGAAATATTATGACAGTTTAGAATTTCGTTGTATTTTTTTTGTTTTTTTTGTACTAAATATAATTTTTTTTTCGGGGTCCAAATGTTGGTTGCTCTAGCGACGAACATTCCAGGTTGGTCATTTTAACGATGAAAGTTGCTTGCTCTAGCGACTAACCACCAGTTAGTCGCTATAGCGACCAACAATGGCATGTGTGAGAATCAAACAGTCATTTACGACAAATCAATCATATATATATCTCAGTTACGACAAATTTGCTATAGTTACGACAATCATTTTCTACAGTTGCGAAAATCATTTGGGTGTTCTGATGCAATGGTGTTCTATTTTTTTATGAAATCTTGATTTCAATTCTCTTTCAAGAAGAGAAACATTGAATTGATCAGACTCTACATAACTGAGATTTTGAAGGTCAGTACTTAAAAATTTTCTGTGTGATTTAGTAATTTGGTGCTATTGAACTATTTTGTGTTTTTTTTTCACTCCTTATAAGGGTTTAGAGGAAGAGGTTATAAGCGCTAATTATGGATAAAATATATATGTGTTAAGGGTTAATGGTAACACATACACATATTTAGGGGTTATAGGGGATAATTCTTAGGGGTTATATATGTTAGGGTTTTAGTATTTAAGTGATGAAGACGTTATAGGTATTTGGAAATAATGGGTTATAACTATTAAAAGTTAAATGAATTATAAAATATATGAGGTGTTATGGGTTATAAATATTATAAAGAGTAGAGATTAATGGTTAAGTGCTTACATGAGTTATGGTTAGGGAGGTTAGGGGTGATATTAGTTAAAGGACTTAAAGAGTATACATGTTTGGACTTATAGGGGTTATAGTTGTTAATAATTAGGTGATATGTGTGTAATGGGTTATATGGGTGAGGGGTTAGATGCCATGGTAGTAAGGGGTTAGTATTTTACGAATATGGATTATATGGATTTAGTGTTTTACGAATAGGGTAATATTGGTAAGGGTTAAAGGGATTAGAATTTTAAGTGTTAGGAGTTATGAGTTATAAGGATTAAAGGTTATAAGAGCTATTCGTTATGGCTTGGAAGGTGTTGGCTTCAGAAGTCACTCCTGGATTGCAGCAGGAGTAAGCCTAATGCCCATCGGTTTATGTCACTATTTGTTGATAAAGGGTGATGAATGGAAGTAAACTCATAACAATATTGTTCTAACTCGGAAACTAGGCTAGGCATGCACAAGCAGATGAAGTCTTGGTTTAACTTCAAACAGTAAGTTGTAATAAGGGTGAGTAGGAGGAAGACTTTTATGAGGAAATGCGAAGGCCTGCTGTAGGCATCGAGCTTCCAATAACCTGTAGAAGAAAAATTTGAACACAAGAACCTCTTATATTCAAAAGTAGAAACACTAAAAGAACATAACAACACTATAATAAATCCTTTATCATAACATAGTCACGACAATTCATGTGAATCAATCAATCATGAACCCTTTTAGTATGAGATCGAAACCAGATGAAAAAGAGAGCTGCCTTACATTGAACAAGAAAATTTCATATGCAGATAAATAGCCAGGAAAACCAATGCTTAATTAAAACATTACATTCGGGAGCTCTGCTCTACCATCCATCTCTACAAAAATGAAAAAACTGAGTATATATACTCAGAGCAATTCGCCCCCTTGGAAGCAGGAGGGTAGTTGATACATTAAAGTCCAATTTAGCATGTGCAGGCTCCTCTGGTCAAACGAGGACATCAGATCGGCATAGATTTTTTAGGAAAACCTGCACACAGGATGATCTTGGGAAGACTGCCTGCCAGAACATCCATGCCTTAAATTCATGACTTGAGCTGAGGTTTCAGCTACTTGCTCAATTTTCATTAATTTCCTTCCTCCACTGCGGGTGGCCGAGACTTTGAGCACAAGGAACGACCACGCGCTTGTTTCCTAGGGCTCAGAGTCTAGCCTCCTTTTTATTTTGGCTATGCCCTCAATGTAACCCATGGCCATGACCTAGCGCCTCACTCCAAAGGCGCTTCGACACTTCTCCTTTTCTTAGATTCCACCATTCTAGCGTCCAGGATCCTTGGTGACTAAAACTGTGAAACGACCCTCCATATCGGTGGTTAGATATGGATTCAAAATCCACATACACGATCTATTTTCCCTTGAACACATTGGCTCCGTGCCCCTCATCTGCTTTGTCCCCACTCCATACGACCCTGTGCTATGACCATGGGCCCGCACCCAAAGGTGCCTTCACATCTCACGTATCGTGGATGGAAGGGAGTCGACCCTTGTATTTCAAAGTCACGATAGCCGAGATGGCGACCGGACTTAATCAAGTGCCATGTATCCTTCAAGACTAACGGTCCCGATCCTTTCCGTGATTCTCCTACCGGGAGTTCTCACTCCTCTTCCTCCAACTGCCTTTCCATACAACCCTGTGCTATGACCGTGGGCCCGCACCCAAAGGTGCCTTCACATCTTGCGTATCATGGATGGAAGGGACTCGACCCTTGTATTTCAAAGTTGTGATAGCCGAGATGGCAGCTGAACTTAATCAGGCACTAGGTGTCCTTCAAGACTAACGGTCCTAATCCTTTCGGGGATTCTCCTACCAAGAGTTCTCGCTCCTCTTCCTCCAACCATCTTTCCATATGACCCTGTGCTATGACCGTGGGCCCGCACCCACGGCCATACGACCCTCATCTAATTTGTCCCCACTCCATATGACCCTGTGCTATGACCATGGGCCCACACCCAAAGGCACCTTCACATCTCACGTATCGTGGATGGAAGGGAGTCGACCCTTGTATTTCAAAGTCATGATAGCCAAGATGGCGACTAGAATTAATCAGGTGCGAGGTGTCCTTCAAGACTAATGGTCCCGATCCTTTCAGGGATTCTCTTACCGGGAGTTCTCACTCCTCTTCCTCCAACTGCCTTTCCATACAACCCTGTGCTATGACCATGGGTCCGCACCCAAAGGTGCCTTCGCATCTCATGTATCGTGGATGGAAGGGACTCGACCCTTGTATTTCAAAGTTGCGATAGCTGAGATGGAGACCGAACTTAATTAGGTTCCAGGTGTCCTTCAAGACTAACGGTCCCGATCCTTTTGGGGATTCTCCTACCGAGAGTTCTCACTCCTCTTCCTCCAACCGCCTTTCCATACGACCATGTGCTATGACCATGGGCCCGCACCCAAAGACGCCTTCTCATCTCACGTATCGTGGATGGAAGGGAGTCGACCCTTGTATTTCAAGGTCATGATAGCCGAGATGGCAACCAGACTTAATCAGGCGCCACGTGTCCCGATTGGATCGGACGACCACGATCATTTCGTGAATTTGGCCCTAAGGGATGAGCCCATGCGCTAAACCTTGTGCAACTCTGTGGCTTTGGCTTACTCGATGACCGTTGATCTGCTCCATAGATGGATCCTTGCCGCTGAAAACAAAAATGCCCGCTCGCTTGATTTTAAGTCCGAAATGGACTTCTTCTGTGTGCTACGCTTGACGCTCATGAATGCAGCCTTTGAATAAAATGCATTTGATGGCTTTTTTTAAAACCCATTTCTTCACATCTTATGCCAAGGGCCTGAAATCAGAGAGAAACACCCCCCTTGCAAGAATTGGTGCTAACAGAAGGGATCAATGTTAGGTTTAGTAAAGTTTAAGGGTTACAATGGTTATAAGGTTTATGGTTTATAAGTTCATGTATTACGAGTTAGAGATGAAAACTTATAGAATTAACAAAGATGTGTTATCATATTAAAGAGGATATATGAGCTATATGTGTTAAGTACTAGGGTCGATAAATGTTTGGGGTAAGGGGTTATAGGGGGTTATGAATTATAAGGTGATGATGATGATGATGATGATGATTAACGTCCACTAAGACCTAATTGGTCTATTGGACCTTAAGAGGGTAAGTGATTACTTGTGGTTCTTTGGAATTTTGTTTATGTGCTTGAAAAGAATTAAGAGAAGCTTTCCAAGATCACCATACTTTTGTTGAGTTAAGAGGTTAGGAAGGTTGGTAGTGTGATCAATATTTTGAAAATGATATCTAATATGGGTATAGGATGGACAATCTACGAGAAAGTCCTTTTCATCTTCAACCTTATTAATGTCACAAAGGTGACACACTCTTTCATCCCATGGCGTTTTAGGAATTGACCAACGCCCAATTTCACTATGGAGCTCTGTAATGATCCCAAGCCCAATTTTTCTCTTGGAACCACTAACTACTACTAATTTGTTTGATGTGAAGATGTCTATTGAAGTTTTCCAGTTATTCAAATGATGTTCATACCAGATTCATCCCACATATGCAAGATCACAATATAATAAAGATATAGAAAACACAAGCATAGATCTGACCTTTATTATAGAAGCATGAATCAGATACAATAGAAGGGGCTGATATGGAATAATCCTCAGATGGCTATAAAAAATATGAGCTGCTACAAAATGGTCCTGCTAATACAAAACAAGCCTCCAAAGGATGAATAAGAAATGAAGACCAATACAAGCAGATCTGGATGCTAAACGCTCCAGCTGAAGAATGCCATGCTCCAATAGAAGGCTGAAACCCTCAATAAATAAGTCCTGTTGAAAGAAGACTCTAAACGAGTCCAAACGCAGTCAGGGAATAGATCAAGATATAGGATCTCCCTCCTAAAGTCTCAGGCCGAACTGCCAATGCCAACCCCTCCAAATATTGAATCTGCTAAGGGAGTTGCGCCCTCCTTAATGCCTGAAACCCTAGGCAACTCATCCCTGAAGAAGGAAGCCTCCAAATGGTGTGAAACTCTCCAAGAATATAGATCAGGCTATGGGAACCCCGTGGGAGAAGTTTCAGATCTAGATCTTGAGTAGATCTCCCTAGATATGAGAAATACGAAGTAATGGGATGTCCTCCTAGCCTCCAAGTCGTCCCAAACTATAACTGAATAAGTAGTGATGATAACTCTTCGAAGAAGCCCTCAAAGTGATGGTGGAGTGCCTTCAAGTAAAACCCAAGTGATGGAATGCCCAACGCTCCTCCTAATTAGCTGGATCGAACTCTTCTCTTGAGGATGGCGTGCCCTTGCTGGAAACTCACAAACAATATGACCCTGTTGCTTCCCTGAATACGTTGGTGGATAGATGATGATGGAAGAATGGTGTGGATCTTTCACCACTGATTTTCTCACAAGGGTTTGTATCAGAAAAACCCCCAAACTGTATGCTCAAGGAAATAACAAGAAAATACCAAAATCCAATATGCCCAAGAAGTGTGCCCTAGCCTTCTCTTTATACTTTTTCCTCTAATTTCTTGTTGAGTTAACTTAACTCCTAGAGTTAACCCTAAATCCAATTCCATCTCTTCTATTTCTCTGTTGAGTTATCTTTTAATGCCTTTTTCACCTTTTTCATCAAGTCAAATTAAGAATATAACCTTTAACTTGTTGACCTTTCCCCTCAGTGTGAGCCTATGGCCTAGTGGGGAGAACCTAGACCACTACATCTTCCAAACCTCTTCTTCAAGAGGTGGGGGACATTACAGTCTCCCCTGCTTGAAATTGTTTGTCCTCAAGCAATTCCAAACCTGTCTCCCATACCATCTGTTCATTCTCCCATGTGGCATCCTCAATGGGTAAGTCTTTCCACCTGATCAAATACTCCTTAATGCTTCTCTTCCGGAGCTTCTTTTCTCGAACCTCCAGTATCTCTTCCGGAATCAACACCAGTTGTCCTTCTTCATCCATGGGGGGTAGTATCTCAATGGGGTGGATGTGTTGGCCGATAGCCTTCTTTAGGCAGGATACATGGAAGACATTGTGTATTCAGCTGCCTGGTGGAAGCTCTAGCTCGTAAGCCATGACCCCTATCCTTCTGTTGATTCTATAAGGCCCAAAGAAATGTGGTTGTAGTTTTTCTGCTCTGCTTCTTTTAATTGAAGCCTGCCGGTAAGGTTGGATCCTTAAATAAACTAAGTCACCAACCTCAAAAGTGCGCTCCACTCTGTGTTTGTCCACCTAGACCTTCCGTTGGTTATGTGCCCTCTGTAAATGATCCTTCAACTCCTGGAGAATGTCTTGGCTCTGTTGTACCCAATCCTGCACCATTGGTGCCCTGCTGTCCCCAAAGGAAATATCCACAAAGGAAAGGGGATCATAGCTGTATAAAGCTCTGAATGGTGTCATACCTATGGATACATGATGGGTGATGTTGTAGCAACATTCTCCCAAGTGAAACCATCTGACCCACGCCTTCTGTTGTCCGGCTATGTAATTTCTGAGGTAGCCTTCCACCCATTTGTTGACTATTTCGGTCTGACCATCCATCTGAGGGTGATAGCTGGTAATAGGGGTCAATGTCGTACCCACTAATATGAACAAATCCTGCCAAAACATAATCATGAACCTGCTATCCATGTCACTGATAATGGCCTTGGGTAGGCCGTGTAATCTAAGCACCTCTCTAAAAAACAACTCGGCCACCTGTGCTACGCTGAAGTCTGTGGCTATGGAAAAAAAGTGTGAAAACTTCATCAATCTATCCATTACTATGAAAATACAATATTTCCCCTGAGCTCTAGGCAAGCTGGTGATGAAATCCATGGATATACTCTCCCACTTGTGGTCTGGAATGGGCAGGGGTTGCAACAATCCTGCAGGGTGCATGTGCTCATCCTTATTTTCTTGGCATGTAGTGCATTATTTGACATGCTTAATCACATATTCCTTGAGGCCCTTCCATGAGAACCTTTCTCTCACATGTCTTTATGTCATACCAATTCCCTGATGCCCTATTACTAGTGAGTTATGACATGCATGTAATATCTTGGCTTTGAGAGTTGATCCAGGAACCAAGAAAATTTGGCCTTTGTAATAAATGAGGTCCTTCATGACTCTGGAGTTGTCATCCTGTATCTATCCATCCAGTAGTTGACAAACGAACTGATCCTTTGCATATTCCACTATCAAGTGATCCTTCCAGTCAATTGACATATCGGACATGGAAAAAATGGATGGCCTCCTAGATAATGCATTGGCTACTGCGTTGTTCTTTCCTTTGATGAATTCAATGTCAAAGTCGTAGGCCTATATTTTTCTTACCCATTTTTGCTGTCTTTAGTTCAAATCCTTTTGCTCCAATAGATATTTAAGACTGTTATGGTCTGATTTGATCACAAACCTTGCACCTACCAAATATTGCCGGAATTTGGCTAGTGCATGCATGATGGCCAACATTTCCTTGTCGTAAATGTTGTAAAGTAGTTAAGGACCCCAGATTTTCCGGCTTTCATAGGAAAGAGTGTGCCTATTTTTCATCAGCACGACCCCTATTCCTTCCCCTAAGGCATCACACTCCAAGGTGAAAGGTAGGCCGAAATCTAGAAGAGCTAGAACTGGGCAGGTGCTCATGACCTCTTTCATTCTCTCCATCGTGGCTTGGGCCTCTTCACTCCATTTGAAGGCCCCCTTTTTGGTCAGATCAATTTAGGGTGCACATAGTTGAGAAAACCCTTTGACAAATTTCCTGTAGTATGTGCATATGCCTAGGAATCCCCTTAACTCTGTGAGTGTCTTAGGAGTAGGCCATTCCCTGATGGATTTTATTTTTTCCTGATGTACCTGTACCCCTTTTGATCCTATGATGTGTCCCAAGTAGAGAACCTCTGTCATCCCAAACTCACACTTGGATTCCTTAGCGTATAGTGACTATTCTTCCATGATTGATAGGATTTGGTCCACATGTAGAAGGTGTTCCTCCCACGTCTTGCTGTAAATGAGCAAGTCATCAAAGAATACTAACAAGTGTTTCCTCAGCTATTTGTTGAACACATGGTTCATGCAAGACTGAAATGTGGTTGGGGCATTGGTTAGCCCAAAGGGCATTACCAAAAAATTGTAATGGCCGTAGTGACACCTGAAGGCTGTCTTCGAGATGTCCTCCTCCCTCATATTGATTTGATGGTAGCCCGGAGGAAGGTCAATTTTCGTGAAATAGATAGCTCCATGTAGCTCATCAAGAAACTCATCAATCCTGGGTATAGGGTACTTGTTTTTTATCATATTTTTATTCAAATCCTGAAATTCAATGCACATCCTCATCGTTCCATCCTTCTTCTTGACCAAGACTACTGAAGAAGCAAACAGGCTTGAATTCGGCCTGATGTGTCCCATGTCTAGAAGCTCCTTGATGGCCTTCTCTATATCATCTTTATACTTCTTGGGATGTCTATAGGGTGTGGTGATAACTGGTTTAGCCCCTGCTTCTAGCTCAATGATGTGCTCAAACCCCCTGTCTGGTGGCACACCTGGAGGAATCATCCCAAACACCTTATGGTGCCTGTCAAGGATCTTTTTGATCTCCAGGGTGTAGTGCACCTTTCTCTTCTCATCCACACGTGCTGAGATCTTACATTCTACTGCATACACAATTTCCTCCTTCCTGAAGATGGCTTCCATCCTCTTGGTCATGACCACTCTGGCAGAGTTACCTGTCATGCATATGAGCACAACCTTTCGTCCTCCTTCCTCTACAAAGGAAATTTCCATGGTCTTGTAGTTGGTGGTGATAGGCCCTAAAGTGTTGAGCCACTACACCCCTAGGATGATGTTGGTGTCTGGAAGATCCATCACATAGATGTCCTAGACTAGCTCATGCCTTCCCAAGATTAGCTTCATACCTGAGATGTATCTGTCACAGGGCATAGTAATACCACCTGCTACTTCTACTTTGAATCCTTCAAACCATATTGTGGGTATGTGCCTCCTCTTCAGTAATGTTGCATCAATGAAATTGTGGGAAGCTCCTCCATCAATCAATACTGAAACTCTTTGTCCCTGCAAGACCCCTCTCATCCTGAAGGTGTTGAATTTGGGCACCCCACTGATAGATGCCAAGGTGGCCTTCTCCCTAGCCGCACTGTCTAGTTCTGGAACCTCCTCTTCTATTGTCTCTGGGGTTTTGGCCTCAATTTTCTTTATCTGACCATAATCTTCCTCCTCTTCATTATCTGAGGTAACCTCTATGTAGTGTACCTGGCCACATCCCATGCACTTATGTGAGGGGTTCCATGGTTCCTTGCAGGTGAAGCAGAGTTTCTTCCTCCTCAATTCCCTCCTAGTGTTGTCATGTATTCTGCCACGGCCCCTGTCAAAACCATTAGGGTCACATCCTCCCTGGTTTATTGGAGGCCTTGGATCTCTTCCCCCATTGTTAAGAGGTGGTCTGGGTATGAATTTAGGCTTAGCAGCTGGACCCAAATCCCTCGTCTTCCAAATGGCCTCATGTAGGTTGGTAGGCCATAAGGCCTTTACCCAACCCTTCAAGGGTTCCATCAACCCTTCTGTGAAAAGCATCATGATCCTGGTTGAGGACATATCTTGTACCATCACTGTCAACCTCTGAAATTCATCAATATATACCTCAGCTATACCTGTTTTCTTGAGTTGGTTGAGCTCCCGAAAATGTAGCTCAAGATCTCCTTGATCAAATCTATCAATGAGCCTCTTAGTGAATTCTGTATAGGACACAATTTGATTGTGGCCGAGTGTGGTGAGTCCATGATACCACCAGTCGTGAGACTTGCCATCCAAGTACATAGTGGAAAACTTGATGGCCTCCATTTCCCTCATGGGGTTGAGATGCAAGTAGGTATCCATCTTTTGCACCCAAGATTGTGTTGTCCTCTTGATCGTCCCATCAAAGTATGGAATCTCTACCTTCCCTGCTCTTCGTTCAAACTCAAAACTGCCCTTGTGGTTCGTCCTAGGTTGATTTCTGAACCTGAGTTGACAATAATGATCTAGGGACATCTGTCTTTGGACCCTCATATCCAAATTGTAGTACTCCTTGGTACTCCTCACCAATTGTTCCACAAAGTCTTCAACCTGTTCCTGTTGCCCTTGCTCATCTGTGAATGTGGGCATGTACGGTCTAGGGTTAGCTCTGCTACCCGAATGTCGACCTAGTTGTTCATCTGTGAACATGGGCATGTATGGCCTAGGATTGACCCTACTACCCATATGACCCTATGACATGCCTCCTCCTAGACTTCCTTCGAACCTGGGGGATTTATCTGGGTTATATCTGATCTCCTCATGGACTCCACCAGATCCACCAGCCTCCTTATTCCCATACGTATTTGGGTCCTTCCCTTGATGGGTCACTTGCATCAGAAGTTCAGTTATCCGAGATTGGTTCTTGTTCATCATCTGCAAGTTCTCGTCAACCTTTTTCAATGTTTCAAAAATTTTGGCTTGTCCCCTTCTGTTGGTTTCCTGGTACTCTCCTAAGTGATGGACCAAGGTGATTTCCGTGCGGTTTATGCTTTGCTGGAACTTGTCAAATTTAGCTACTAGGAAAGCCAAGCCTTGAGGCTCACAGTCATCCCCTGACCCTTCCATTTTAGCCTCTGTTTCACTGCTGGGTTTCTTCCTTCGACCCATAAAGATTTCATTGTACCTTTGCATGCACTGATCCTTCCACGGGTTTGGAGGATCGAAGCTCTGATACCATTGTAATGATCCCAAGCCTAATTTTTCTCTTGGAACCACTAACTACTACTGATTTATTTGATGTGAAGATGTCTATTGAAGTTTTCCAGTTATTCAAATGATGTTTATACCAGATTCATCCCACATATGCAAGATCACAATATAATCAAGATATAGAAAACAAAAGCATAGATCTGACCTTTATTAGAGAAGCATGAATCAGATACAACAGAAGGGGCCGATCTGGAATAATCCTTAGATGGCTATAAAAAATATGAGTTGCTACAAAATGCTCCTGCTAATACAAAACAAGCCTCCAAAGGATGAATAAGAAATGAAGACCGATACAAGCAAATCTGGATGCTAAACCCTCCAGCTGAAGAATGCCATGCTCTAATAGAAGGCTGAAACCCTCAATAACTCATCCCTTCTAAAAGAAGACTCTAAACGAGTCCAAACATGGTCAGGGAATAGTTCAAGATGATAGGATCTCCCTCCTGAAGTCTCAGGCCGAACTGCCAATGCCAACCCCTCCAAATATTGAATCTGCTACGGGAGTTGCGCCCTCCTGAATGCCTGAAACCCTAGGCAACTCATCCCTGAAGAAGGAAGCCTCCAAATGGTGTGAAACTCTCCAAGAATATATATCGGGCTATGGGAACGCTGTGGGAGAAGTTTCAGATCCAGATCTTGAGTAGATCTCCCTAGATCTGAGAAATATTGAGTAATGGGACGCCCTCCTAGCCTCCAAGTCGTCCCAAACTATAACTGAAGAAGTAGTGATGATAACTCTTTGAAGAAGCCCTCAAAGTGATGGTGGAGTGCCTTCAAGTAAAACCCAAGTGATGGAATGCCCAACGATCCTCCTGATTAGCTGAATCGAACTCTTCTCTTGAGGATGGTGTGCCCTTGCTGGAAACTCACAAACAATACAACCCTGTTGCTTCCCTGAATATGTTGGTGAATAGATGATGATGGTAGAATGGTGTGGAGGAGTCTTTCATCCCTGAGACCAAGCTGTGGAACAAGGTGAGTCGATATTTCACAACTGAGTTGTTCACAAGGGTTTGTATTATCAAAACCCCCAAACTGTATGCTCAAGGCAATAACAAGAAAATACCAAAATCCAAGATGCCCAAGAAGTGCGCCCTAGCCTTCTCTTAATACTTTTTCCTCTAATTTCCTGTTGAGTTAACTTATCTCCTAAAGTTAACCCTAACTCCAATTCCATCTCTTCTATTTCTCTGTTGAGTTATCTTTTAATGCACTTTTCACCTTTTTTATCAAGTCAACTTAAGAATATAACCTTTAATAACTTGTTGACCTTTTCCCTCAGTATGAGACTATGGCCTAGTGGGGACAACCTAGACCACTACGTCTTCCAAACCTCTTTTTCAAGAGGTGGGGGACATTACAAAATCGTGAGAATTTGTTCTTATCTTAGTAATGCTTATTTTTTTCTTTACACTTGGCAAAACAGATAGATAATTTTGATCTTCTAGATTAGGGTTGATTACATCTTTATAATACCTTAATTTTATTTTTTCCTCTAACTCTTTATCACACCACATTTTTTCCTTAAATTTTG
>ML798468.1:266224-278281 GCA_009831015.1 Picea engelmannii | reverse complement strand
GTGTCAATTGATGTCTAAATTAAGGATGCAATATTTATAATGATTAATATAATTTTCATTATTGATTTTGTTTTTGTATATTGTTGTTGTAGGTTGATAGGTGAATATTTCTTACCATCACCAAATAAGTTACCTCACACATATCAAGAATTATCAACCATTCTAAAAGAAATTGGAATGGAATATCAGGCTATTGATGCATGCCCCAATGATCACATAATATATTATGGACAATATGCATCTGAATCGAATTTCCCACAATGTCAAATCAGTAGATATCGAACTGACCAGTTAACAAAAAAGGTGCCTCACAAGGTTCTTTGTTATATTTCCATAATTCCACGCCTGCAATGACTATTTAGATGTTGGAACATACCACAGTTTATGGATTACCATGCACATAATAGAAGTGAATATGATTTTCTTCGAATGCCTGCAGATGGTTCTTTATATAAAAATATCGAAGAAAGATGGCCAATTTTTAAAGAAGAACCTCGTAATGTTAGGACTTCATTGGCAGTTGATGGTGTAAATCCATTTGGTGAGCTCAGGTCTATCTACTTGGTGTGGCCTGTTTTTGTTATAAACAATAACTTCCTCCTTGGATGTCAATAAAGAGAGAGCACACAATGTTGGAAATGATTGTTCCAGGTATATTTTTATAACGATATTGTTTTTTTAATGTTTAACATTTCATTTGTCTTGTTCATTGCATAATTTCATATATGTATACAAGGTGTAGTAATTATGTGTATTTTTTAACCATTTAGGTAAGTACCAAGTGTGACGCAGCACGCGCCACCCACGGGTACGTCCGCTCACACATGAACTTCCTCTCTTCTCAGCCCGAAGAACTCAAAGGTTCTCCTAATTCCCTATCGGGAATCTTCCTCCCACAGATTCTCTTTGTTGCACAATCCTCTTCCTTAACTTCTCAAAGGACCGGAACTCATGACTTCGTGAGTCCAACAGTCGAGCGCTACACCCTCAGATCCCTGAGACCCGATGGTCAATCGACTCACTGGCTTCTCCCTGAGGGATTTTGCTACTCGCGGCCTCGCTACTCGCGATACCAAACTTTTGTTTCTACAACCTCCGATACCCGAGGTACCGAAACTCCGATGCACATGTGTGACTTGACCCGTCCACACCCGTCACTTCTCTCGGGACTTCCGCGCTATCGCTACCTCGCTCCCTCGCGATTTCGCTACTCGCGAGGTTAAATAACTTCCTTGTCAACTTCCAAGGTCCGAGGTGCCGAAACTCATGACCTCGCTCCCTCGTGACTTCGCGATTTCCGTGGCCAAGTCCTCGAGTCTTTTCTTGCAAGGCTCCGATGCATGAGCCACGTGCGGATCCAACGGTCCTCCCGCAATTCGGATCCAATGGCTATTCTCTTTCTCGCGCCTCGCGTCCTCGTGACTTTCCTTACCAAACTTAGGACACTTTTCTCACGAGGTCCCGATAGGCGATCTCGTGAACAATCAAACGACCCTGACTGACTTGGATCAACGGTGCTACCCCTCCTGAGCTTTGAATCCTCTCCATGCCTACGTTGTAACTACCTTGCACCTCTGGAAGATCTAACGGCTCTCGAAACTCGTGAAATCTCTTCCAAATATTTCGTCCGTCCGTTCTCCCCTTAAGGCTTCTGCGAAATAAAGCAGTGTCTCTCCACGAGACTCGTTTGTTCACTCGCCAACCTGTGACGCTTTCCTCCGACTTCCAACAACAACTTCCCTGCACTTAGTCTTCAGGGAGTTCAAAGGTCTATTCCTCCTGATATTTCCCACAACTTCAACAGTCTCTTAGGAAAAAAGAGATCTCTGTGCACACACTGGCAACTCTGGCCTGAAACCTTTCACGGCACAAAATCCTGATGCTCTTCTTCAACGATATCACGAAGGTTCTATACCTCCTGGGATTTTCCACTCTGACTCTTTCAGAGGGACTTGCACGCGCTCCTCGTGGAAATCATTCAACAACTCTCAAGTGTTGAATTCCCTCGACTCTGCGCAACTCCTGCAGCAGCAGTCTTTGATTCCATTTGCTTAGATTCACAACTGAGACTTCTTCTTCAGCCTGTGCACTCCTTGCATGGCTTCAACAACCCACTCTCACTTCTGGGTAAATGAGAAAAGTGTTAAAATAACTGAGCCGTCATCAACGCACTCCTTGCAGATGAATTCAACTGCACACCTTGCAGGAATATCCTGGCTCAGATAGAGAAACAATTTGAAACTTATTCTCTTTCAGATTTCAGTTTGAACCCTTGAGATCATATGCACAACATATACAAAGAAAATGCATAACAAGAAAGCAAACATTCATGAGCACAACATCAACACACAGAGAAAACAACAAACCATGTGCTTGAATCAAAGCTTTCTTCTATTAATTCAAATGCCTGTACATGGGTGTTCTTCATACACTATTTCTCTACTTGCTCTTCTCTTTTGAATGCTGGCTAATGTTACAATGATACAATGAGGGTGTCTATATCCATTTTCCCTCTCGATCTCTAAACTATCAAATCTAGACTTAAAATCCTATCTACCAGCATTAACTAGATTAAATGCCTTCTATCTACCAAAGGACGAGAGCTTAAAGGCTCAAGGTCCAATACAATACACAATGCACCTTCATAAATGGTTCATTAAAGACTTGCACTACAATCCCAAAGCATTTTCAAAAATTTGGGTTTGTTTATCCAGTTGTTCTCCGCTTGATGTGCTGGCTCGCTTGCTGAGTTGGCGATGCTCCTGCATCATACTCCTCGGCTTGAAAACTTTCATGGGATCCTTTCCATGAGCTCCTGCACGGTCTGTCCATGATTTTGAATCACTGCTTCAGTCTCCCAGCTGGCATCTTCCACTGGATGGTTTTTCCATTTGATCAGATACTCGAAGTATTGCTTTCACCTGGTCTTTTTTCTTACCCTCTTGTCAAGTATACGCTCCATCTGTGGCTTCTCTGCAATCGACATCTGCTTCTGCCACTGGATTTCTGGTTGTTCATCTCCTCCAGCTCCTGCTTCCTCAGTCTTATAGAGATATAAGTCTGAGACATTGAATGTCAGAGATATTCCGATCTCATCCGGCAACTCAATCTCATAAGCATTTTCTCCCAATTTCTTTAGGACTCTGCATGACCCAATTTTCTTCATTTTGAGCTTGTTGTATTTTCCTCTTGGGAACCTTTCCTTCCTCAGATGTGCCAGAACTAGATCACCAACTTCGAACTGAAGTTGTCTCCGATGTTGATCTACTTTGCGCTTATATTCCTGGTTTGACTCCAGCAATCGCTGCTTCACCCTGCTGTGAAGTTCTTCCATCGCCTCTGTGAAATTTTCATCTCTTGCACTCTTTGTCATTATCTTCTTTGAATCCCTCAGTTCAAATACTCCTCTTGGCTGCCTGCCATACACAATTTCAAATGGACTTTTTCCTGTGCTCTTGTTCACTGAGTCGTTGTATGCAAACTCTGCCCGTGGCAACACATTGTCCCAACTGCTGTGGTGCTCCGTCACCAAGTTTCTTAATAAATCTCCCAGACTTCTATTCACCACCTCTGTTTGCCCATCTGTCTGAGGATGATAGGCAGAACTAAACATTAAGTTAGTCCCCATCTTCTTCCAGAGTGTCCTCCAGAAATGTCCAATGAATTTTGTATCCCTGTCCGATACTATGCTTCTGGGTAACCCATGAAGTCTAACAATCTCCTTGAAGAACAAATTCACGATATGAGTCGCATCGCTGGTCTTCTGGCATGGAATAAAATGTGCCATTTTGGAAAACCTGTCAACCACTACAAAGATTTAATCATGTCCTCTTTGCGTCCTCGGTAATCCTAATACAAAATCCATGCTAATTTCATCCCACGACCTCTCAGGTATGGGTAACGATTGGTAGAATCCCGCATTCTGCGTCCTGCCCTTTGAATGCTGGAAAATTCTACATCTATCAACAAAATTTTTGACAATTGTTTGCATCTTCGGCTAGAAGTATTCTTCGCTCAGCTTTGCAAATGTCTTGTCGTGGCCAAAATGTCCTGCCAAGCCTCCACTGTGCTTCTCTTTTAGCAGATTCTCCCTCATGGAGCAATTTGGAATGCATAACTGATTTCCTCTAAACAACAGTCCATTCTGGATCATGTAATCTATCCACGGGCTTCTGTCCCTGAGAACTGGATTCTCAGCTGCCTCATATGCCTCTGCAAAATCTGCATCACCTGCATACATGTCCCTAAGATTTTCAAAACCCAATGTTTTGACTCGGAACTCCTGCAGCAACAAACACTTTCTGCTCAAAGCATCAACCACTTTGTTAGCAGTACCTGAAATGTGTTTAATTACAAATGTAAAATTCTGCATATACTCTACCCATTTAGCATGTTTCTGATTCAACTTCTCCTGTTGAGTCACAAACTGTAATGCATGATTATCACTATACAAAACAAATTCTTTTGGGATCAAGTAATGCCTCCATTTCTTCAGTGTCTGTATGATAGCATAAAATTCTTTGTCATACGTGGAGTATTTCACTTTTGCCTCATCCATCTTCTCGCTGAAATATTCAATTGGTCTGTCCTCTTGGCTCAAGACCACTCCTATGGCAAAGCCACTTGCATCACATTTCACCTGGAACACCTTCGTAAAATCCGGCAACACCAAAAATGGTTGTTCTATGATCTTTCGCTTCAACAGCTTGAAGATTTTCTCTACCTCTTCAGTCCAATGAAAAGATTTATGTCTTTTCTTGACTGTGTCCATCATTGCTGCGCTAATTCCACTGAAATTCCTGATGAATTTTCTGTAGAAACTTGCCAATCCATGAAAACTTCTCACCTCGAAAACATTTCTCGGTGATTGCCAATTTTTAATCACCTCCACTTTACTTGGATCCATCTTCAATTCATTTTCCGATATGACAAATCCCAAGTAAATGAGTTTTGTCTTCATAAATGAAGATTACCTCATGTTGATCAACATCTTCTCTTGCTGTAGCTTCCTTATTACTGCAGCTAAATGCTTCAGATGTTCTTCTTTCGTTTTGCTGAAAATCAATATGTCATCTAAATAAACAATGACAAACTTACCAATGAATTATTTCAACACTTCATTCATCAGCCTCATGAATGTACTCGGTGCATCCGTCAAGACAAATGGCATGACTATCCATTCATACAACCCTTCGTTGGTTTTGAAGGCTGTTTTCCACTCATCGCCTTCCCTTATGCGAATCTAATGGTATCCTCTTTTCAAATCAACCTTTGAAAAAAATTTGGCTCCACTTAAACAGTCCATCAAGTCATCCATCTGTGGCAATGGAAACCTGTACCTGATGGTTATCTTGTTAATAGCTCTGGAATCAGTACACATTCTCCAACCTCCATCTTTCTTTGGACTCAATACCGTTGGAACGACACACGGACTTAAACTTTCCATGATCAATCCTTTATCCAGCAGTTCCTGTACCTGCCTTTTGACTTCCTCGTTCTCCTACGGCGTCAACCTGTATGTGGCCTTATTCGGAAAATTGGATCCTGGTATGAGGTCTATATGGTGACTCACGCTTCTCATTGGTGGCAACGAATGAGGTAATTTGTCCACCATTATATCAACAAACTCTTCCAGTAGTTCCTGAATTTCTTCTGGCAAGTCATCCACTCTTGTGCTGGTCAAAACAACTTTTGGTTTTCTGACCACAAAGAATTGTGGATCTTCCTTCTTCTTTACTTCTGCCAGAAGTTCCTTCCCACTCATGAGAAGTACCATGTTGTTCACTTCCGGTTTCACCTCCTTATCTTTTATCGGAAGTAACATGTGTGTCCTTCCATTCTTCTCTAATGTGTATGTATTCATCTTCCCATCATGAACTACGTTCCTGTCGTATTGCCATGGTTTGCCTAGCAATAAATGACATACATCCATAGGAATAACATCACAGAGTATTTTATCATTGTATCCTCCTATCTTGATGTCAACTAAGCATTGTTTAGTGACACTCACCTGATGTCCCTTCTATAGCCATGAGACTTTATATGGACTCGGGTGATCAATTGTCTCCAGCTCTAGTTTCTCCACCATCTCGGTTGAAACGAGATTATCTGTGCTTCCACTATCCATGATAACCTTGTATTTCTTGTACTTGGTCTTGCATGTGGTTCTGAACAGTCTACTTCTCTGAGCTGTGTCCTCTACCTCCTTCTCGGGTGTTAAGAGAACTTTACGCATCATCAGCGACCTTCTGTCTTCTGCTTCTTCTGCTTCAGCAGATCACCTTTGTGCCTCGGCGATGTGAACTTCTCCTCCATCTTTTTTCCTATCTGGACAGTCAACTTCTTTGTTCCCATTCTTCCCACATGTGTAGCATGTGATGATTCCACCTCTGCCTCTTCCTCTACCTCTGGTACGAGGAAAAGTGTTATTATCAGTGTATCCTCCGCTCTGTTCTACCTGCTGCATTCGCTGTTCAACATGCTGGACTCACTGAGAACTTCCACCTCTTTCGGTTCTTGTCTGAGGCTTCTTCCAGTCATCTTTAGATTTTTGAAACCTGTCTTGGGAAACTGACTTACCTTTCGACTGGCTCTTACCTCGGCCTTGCTGTGTTGGCTTACGGCTTAGCTTTTCCTCAGCCTTCAACGCCATCTGATACGCATTCTCCACCATTCTGATGGTTGTCATACTCATCTCATCCTGGATATCGTATCTTAAGCCATTCATATACCTGGAAATTTTTTCATCATCGCTCTCCCGATGACCTGCTCTGATATTGAGCTTATAAAATTCTTCGGTATACTCCTTCACCGTCATCAACTTTTGTCTCAGGTTCTGCATTCTCCTGAACAGTGTGATCTGATAATCCCTTGGGATGAACTTTGCCTTCATCTTGGCAATCATTCGATCCCAGCTTTTGATCTTTTGCTTGCCTTTGGAACGTCCATCTGCTTGAAGCTCATCCCACCATAATGTTGTGTGTCCCTTTAATTTTGTGACAGCATGTCTGACCTTCTTATCTTCTTCGATATCTTCATAATAGAAGTAGGTGTCAAGAGCTCTAATCCAATCCAGAAGCTCTTCTACATCCAAACTCCCTTCATAAGCTGGAATGTCCATCTTTGTCTTCGAACTCATCCGGGCGATAGCTTTAATTAATTTCTCATTGGCTGCATCTTCGGCTGCAACTTCTCCTGGTTGTTCAGCTTCAGCTTCGCCTTCAGAGTCGCTCAGATCTCCATCATTTGCTGTGCGTATCTGCGCTGCTTCCATATCTTCTAATCTCACTCTGAGATCACGTATACGCCTTTCCATTTCTGGCACCTGTGCTTGTCTCCCTCTTCTTCGCACATCCCTGTCCTCTGGATTAGGTGATTGTCTTTCCCTTCTCGATGGCATGGTGAAATTCTCTCCCTCTCTCTGTCGCAGAAAACAAAGAGTTAATCCCACTCTGATACCACTCTTGACGTGCGTATCAGAGTGCTACTTTCTTCCTCCTTCTCCCTCTGTCTAAAGTATACAAACATAGACAAGCTCTGATACCACTCTTGATGCAGCACGCACCACCCACGGGCACGTCCGCACATGACCTTCCTCTCTTCTCGGCCTGAAGAACTCAAAGGTTCTCCTAATTCCCTATCAGGAATATTCCTACCCACAGATTCTCTTCGTCGTGCGATCCTCTTCCTTAACTTCTCGGAGGATCGGAACTCGCGACTTCGCGAGTCCAACATTTGAGCGCTACACCCTCTGATCCCCGAGACCCGATGGTCAGTCGACTCGCTGGCTTCTCCCTGAGGGATTTTTCTACTCGCGATACCAAACTTTTGTTTCTACAACCTCCGATACCCGAGGTACCGAAACTCCGATGCGCACATGTGACTTGACCCATCCACACCCGTCACTTCTCTCAGGACTTCCATGCTATCGCTACCTCGCTCCCTCATGATTTCTCTACTCACAAGGTTAAATAACTTCCCCGTCAACTTCCAAGGTCCGAGGTGATGAAACTCATGACCTTGCTCCCTCGTGACTTCGCGATTTTCGTGGCCAAGTCCTCGAGTATTTTCTCGCGAGGCTCCGATGCACGAGCCACATGCGTATCCAACGGTCCTCCCACGATCCGAATCCAACGGATATTCTCTTTCTCGCGCCTCACGTCCTCGTGACTTTCCTTACCAAACTTAGGACACTTTTTTCACGAGGTCCTGATAGGCGATCTCGTGAACAATCCAACGACCCTGACCAACTTGGATCAACGGTGCTACCCCTCCTGAGATTTGAATCCTCTCCACGCCTGCGCTATAACTACCTTGCACCTCTAGAAGATCTAATGTCTCTCGGAACTCGTGAAATCTCTTCCAAAGATTTCGTCCATCCGTTCTCCCCTTGAGGATTCTGCGAAATAAAGCAGTGTCTCTCCACGAGACTCGTTTGTTCACTCGCCAACCTGTGAAACTTTCCTCCGACTTCCAACAGCAACTTCCCTGCACTTAGTCTTCAGGGAGTTCAAAGGTCTATTCCTCCTGAGATTTCCCACAACTTCAACAGTTTCTTAGGAAAAAAGAGATCTCTGTGCACACACTGGCAACTCTGGCCTGAAACCTTTCACGACACAAACTCTTGGTGCTCTTCTTAAACGATATCACGAAGGTTCTATACCTCCTGAGCTTTGCCACTCTGACTCTTTCAGAGGGACTTGCACGCGCTCCTCGCGGAAATTGTTCAACAACTCTCAAGTGTTGAATTCCCTCGACTCTGCGCAACTCCTGTAGCAGCAGTCTTTGATTCCATTTGCTCAAATTCACAACTGAGACTTCTTCTTCAGCCTGCACACTCCTTGCACGGCTTCAACAACCCACTCTCACTTCTGGGTGAATGAGAACAAGTGTTAAACTAAATGAGCCATCATCAACGCACTCCTTGTGGATGAATTCAACTTTACACCTTGCAGGAATCTCCTGGCTTAGATAGAGAAACAATTTGAAACTTATTCTCTTTCAGATTTCAGTTTGAACCCTTGAGATCACATGCACAACATATACAAAGCAAATGCATAACAAGAAAGCAAACATTCATGAGCACAACATCAACACATAGAGAAAATAACAAACCATGTGCTTGAATCAAAGCTTCCTTCTATTAATTCAAATGCCTGTACATGGGTGTTCTTCATACACTATTTCTCTACTTTCTCTTCTCTTCTGAATGCTGGCTAATGTTACAATGATACAATGAGGGTGTCTATATCCGTTTTCCCTCTTGAGCTCTAAACTATCAAATCTAGACTTAAAATCCTATCTACCAACATTAACTAGATTAAATGCCTTCTATCTACCAAAGGACGAGAGCTTAAAGGCTCAAGGTCCAATACAATACACAATGCGCCTTCATAAATGGTTCATTAAAGACCTGCGCTACAATCCCAAAGCATTTTCAAAAATTTGGGTTTGTTTTTCCAGCTGTTCTCCGCTTGATGTGTTGGCTCGCTTGCTGAGTTGGCGATGCTCCTGCATCAAAGTGAAAGATATGAATGCATATATTGAGCCTCTTGTCGATGAGTTGTTAAATTTATGGGACAACATCACTATGTACAACATCTCTAGACCAATAGATCAAAGAGGATTTAAATTCCAAGGGATTCTTACATGGACAATTCACGATGCACCAGGACTAACACATTTTTGTGGTATGTAACACACTATTGCACTTAAATAATTTAGATGTTGATGATATTATAATGGTTTTTTTTTTTAAATAATTGCTTGTTATATAACTAATTCTACCATTGATGAGTATCTTCTAGGTATGCAAACAAAGGGTAAATTTGCATGTCCAGTTTGTGGTCCTAGGATGAGATCTCGTCGTTCAAGAAGTTTAGGAAAGGAGGTGTTTGATGAATATAGGCACTTTCTCCCTAAGAACCATAGGTATCGAAATACCGATAAACATATTTTCAATGGTAAAGAGGAGAGTGGGATAAAACCACGAAGAATGACACCACACCTATAGAAGTTGGAATATAACAGATCAAATCGTCAATGTAAGTCAATCTTCATCATCATATGCAATATATTACATTTTTTTATTGTGTTGAATTCTCATGTCTACTGTGTATAATCTAACAATTGTAATTGTGTTAATTTCATTTATGTAACATATAGTTGGTCGTCAAGGCATTGATCTACTTTCATGAGGAATGAAAAGTTTCCCCAAACAATTCAATAGGTTGCCATACTACGAGAAACTAGAAATAACTCATTTGTTCGACACAATTCATATCGGAAAGAATGTAACAGAAATGTTGTGGAGAATCTTAGATGGAAGGCGTGACAAAGAAAAAATTTCTAAAATTTGTAGCGACATTCAAGAAGCCAATCATGCAATGCTAAATATTATTGATTTAAATAGGACTAATGGAGTCGATCGAAATAGCCTCCCATGGTTATTTAAAGAAGATGAAAGCAATGTTGTAAAAGAACTCATTTGAAAAATTAGATTTCCAATAGGATTTGCTTCAAACATCAAGAATATATTAACAAAGAAAGGTGAATTTGGCAGGTTTAAAACTCATGAGTGGCATACCTTCATCAAGGTAATTTCTTTCATATATTTTTTATGTATTGGTAAGAATCGATGTAATATTTTTAAATTTTGTAAATATATTGTTAATATGAAATCAGAAATTTATTAATGTGCCATTGTTTTGTTATAGTATGTTCTACCTCTATCTTTGCCCGACAGCTTTGACAACAACGTAAAACAAGTTATATATGACCTTGTAAAATACATGAGGTAAATAACGACATATGAATTACATATTATTATTTATATGTAATAAAAATGCTGTAGAATTTGTTGATGACATGTGTTTAATTTACTTGTAATATTCATGTATACAGGATTGTCTTTGTTGAAACGTATTTTGTTATTGTAACATTTGTAGGTGGTTGTCATCTAAAGAAATCCATAAGGAATATATAAAATATTGGAAGAGAGAAATTCCTCGTTTAATGTGTGCAATGCAAAAGTATCTACCTCCATCATTTTTCAATTCCCAAGAACACTACCTCATACACCAGGTCGAGGAGATTTAATTGTGTGGACCTATACACACAAGGTCAATGTGGATGGTGGAGAGACACTTGAAGTCATTGAAGGCTTTAGTTAGACAAAGAGCATGTCCTGAGGTTTCTATGGTGGAGGGGTATATGGTATATCAAACATTCGTGTATATTAGCGATTATCTTCCTGATTTAGGGAGGAAAATTAATATGCATTGCATTTGGGGTGTCAATAACGTCAAAATATCTGAAGTGGAGGTCTTGGTGAGGAGTGGTAAAATGAGAAAAGTGAAAGGTATTATATTATTTTATTTTTATCTATATTGTATTTCTTCAATTTATATTACACCTCCATCAATTATTATTATTCATTATTATTACTAATTTATATTTTTTTTATTGCAGTTGGTCGAGTGTGGGATGCACTACATTTATACATTGCTAACAATATTGATTGGATGAAGCTATGGATAGAACAATGTGAACAACATCATGGTAGGTTATCATGGGAAGGACTGGCTACATTAATTAAAAGAGCTCATCATAATGAAGATCACAATCTTACGCAAAGGGAGATTGATTTAGCATATGGTTTAAAAGATAAACAGGTAAGCATATAAAATTTTACCCGCACTTCCTGTTATCATACAAAATGTTAAATATGTATTATTTTTTAATATTTATTAACTTTAAATACATTTATTAATTTATTTTGTACTTGTCGGGAATATTGCAATTGAAGCACCACATGCTAATCTAGGGGTCCATCATATTATTATATAAATCAAGGTATTACTCACATTTGATATGTAAAACAAACATATAAGTGTTCCACATTTTTCTCTAGTGTCTCAAAGAGATGATACAAAATACGAGGGAAACCATTAGCCTAATTATCCCATCATGGGATTGTAAAACTACTCATTTGTGATCAATTATAAAGACACCCACACACGGTTTCATGATATAGAATCCTATTACTGAGTGATGAAT
>ML798468.1:236234-254200 GCA_009831015.1 Picea engelmannii | reverse complement strand
GAAAAGAAATTGATTAAGTGTGAGAATCAAGTGCACATGAATTATTATTAATATTCATGGAAAAGAAATTAATTAAGTGTGAGAATCCACCTCACATTTGGTTTCCTATTTTTTAGGGAAGGTGGAGGATCTCATGGATGGTTAAAATATTTCCTCCTTAAAATCCTTGAGAGATATCTCCTCCCCAAAATCCTTAAGACATATTTTCTCCCTAAATATCTTAGAGATCCCTTTCTTAGTGGATCTGATGAGAGATCCTCTCCATGGTGGTTAAGCCTCCAAATCCTATATAATGAGGGATTTCTATGGAGGAGGGGATATCGAGGAGTTCAAAGATACCAAACTTATGATCTTATGAGAAGTGAGGGGAAAGTATTGTGAAGCATCTAACTTATGATCTCATGAGTAAGATGTCATTTGGAACATCAACATTCTGTTTGTGGACTGTTTAAGCAAGGTTTTAGACAAGGAGGGCTTGATGAAACCGTTGCACTCACATCTATGGTTGTAAGTATTCTTCGTTGTTGTTCTCTTTAATACAATCAATGCTTGGCCTATTTATTTCAAACTTTTACTTGTTCCATATAAGTTTGTTTGCAGTAGATAGATCTATTTTTTAGCTAATCTCAGTAGAGTAGGATGTCTTTTGTACTTTTGTTTGTCTTGCAGGACCTACCAAGGAGCTCAAGATCGAAGCTCATCCTGGACCTTGCAGGGACAAACGACGTTCATAAGGTACACACCTTCCTCCTTCTCTTTTGTTCATCAGCTTGATTAGATCTAAAAGGAAGTCAGTTTCCATGTTAAGCACCTTCTGTCTTAGAGTTAAGGGTCTAGCTCTCAAGAGGAGATCTACCTGTCCGCATGGAGATTTTCCTACAACAGAAATTGGCGACTCCACTGGGGAGGAAATATGATTTGTGTTTATTTTCCCAGATATTGTGTTGGCCCTTTTCCCACTCATTTGATCTTCTCCATTTAATTTTGTATTCTTAGAATGGTTTGATTGCCTCTTTGTGTCATCATGATCACCCCGATTGGTTGAAGTTTCTTGAATTTTTTAGTTTCTGGGAACTTTTCTGAGTTGTTGAAGCAGATCACTCCCCTGCCTATGTTATCAGAGTTCCACCACTCCCTTCTAGTCTTACATAGAGTGTTATAATGCTCTGGTGCCCCTTACACCAGAGCGCTCCCCCTTTTTTGTGAAAAATCCTCTAGTTTTTCAATTTTTTGGGTTCAGTTTCTGCTTTTTACATTTGCTCAGGGTCTCATACTTTTAGTCCATCTTGGTATTGGCCTTAAATACCCTTTTTTCTAAGGATTCATTCTCTTTTTCTTTTCTTTTTTGACTTTTTTCCTTACTTTGCAATTTGTCCTTCATGATTTGGAGGCAATTTGTCGTTTTCTTCTCATTTGTCTGAATGAGTGAAAACTTTGTAAGGGGTTTCAAAGGTCTTTTCTACTTTTCTTTATGATATTTGAGTCATCTTGTCCAAGCTCTTTCTCCTTCCTTTTGAGTTTTTGGCTTTCTGTTTCTTGTTTGATCATAACAAGGGTGTCTTTTGGTTTATGTGAAGTTTTCTTCTAGATTGTTTAAATCTCACAACTCTTGAAGTCTGATTAGCATAGGAAGCTTTACATCTACTGGTTATTAGTCACATATAAACATTTTAGCATTACAATGGATTTGATTGAGAACAAATTGATTGAGGGAATTCCATATTAGTGTTTGATAGTGAAAACAACTCTTTCTCTTTCCCTTAAATAGGCATTCATTGAAAATAAACGATTGCTTATCATATTTTATGCATTTTTTTGGGGGAATTGAGTCATCGTTCCATCAATTTCACTTTCATACACCCTTTGAGTAGAGAAAAACTGTAAAACCAACACTAATTAAAAAATTATCTAGAACATTTTTTATTTTTAGGATCTTCCACCAACATTAGACTAGGATTAACACTTTGGATTAGGTTGTGAGTACAACTCTCCAAAGTTTTCAAAACAAACATTATCATCCTGAGCTAGGGAGAGTCAAATCCAATTGTTGTATCGGTTTTCTAGGATCCCCCTCTCACGCAGGGGTTACGCATGAGGTCGCACTCAGGAAAGCTACGGATATTGTCCCTCTGTGGTTTGACTGATTGTAGTAGTCAGATCATATTATGGGGGTCACTTGAAGGTATACCCACAATGTTGAGTGGAAGCCTTTCAATTTGATTTCGGGCTCGATACCCTACCCTTACGTTTCGACTGGACTGTTGACTATACCCACCCAGGGGCTGACTGTGAGTTGGTGACCTTAGTAGCCACAATCTTTAGGTACTTACACAAGGTGATGGTGAAGGGAAGTCTCACTGTACCTGGAACAAACATTGGTCAAACTCACTCGGGCTCCTTGGAGGGTAAATCCACAATTACTGCGTGGAAGCTTGCACCAAGGTGAAAGTCCGTTAAGTAGGTTTCCATTGTAACTATTCCACCATATCCTAGCCCCTTCTTGACTTGATCACGTGACGTTGGATTTCATCACCAACTAGTATGATCATCGAGAGAAGTTTTGTTTGCTTGGTTGATTCCTATATTTTATTAGCATATGCTGTTTTTTTTGTTAGTTGGCCCTAGATTTTCAGTGTGTTATGTTTTTCTCCAAAATTGAGCCTATAGACGATAAAGGTCTTCGTTGATCACATAGGATGCAAGGGCTACCTCCGAAAGGCTATCAACCCTTACCTCCTAACCCTCCAGAAGACAACTACTGTAGAGAGGCAAAAAATCAATCTGACGCTGGAAGTGTTATTGCTCCTCCGTTAGATAACTCATAAGCCACTTTAGTTATGGTTGAAAATAACACTCCTCACACTACATCTGTGTCGGTAACCCCTCTCGAACCACTTTTACTTCATTTAGTCTCCCTTGGGAACATCATAGACGAAGAGGTCCCACAATTACCAGAGATAAATTTTACCGAAACATATATGGGATCCACAAAACCAACCTTTGGTGATGAGTATAGGACTCCTGTTTGTCCTAGCACCACAGTAGATACAATTCCCACACCTGCTCTTTCTGTATGTAGGACTTCATCGGGATGTGATCTCTATGAACATTTTGAATCCTTTCGACAACCCTTTCATCCTCATGACCCTCCTGGTGAAACAGGACCATCCGGTGAAACCATGAATCACCCAGTCGATCAGGTCATTAACCCTACTGTTACATTTGCACAAGTCCATCCTAATGTTGGACTCATCACCTATACTCATCTCCAAGGCACTTCAATCTCTACCCTCATTGTTACCAGCTTTTACTCTACATCTCCACATGTTCCACATGATCCCGCTGGGACATCTTTTCATTCGAGAATGCAGACCTCTGCTAGCCAAACACAACTGGATGGAGGGAAACCACCATCTAACGAACCATTCCCTCCTAGAGGACTACCATTCTATGGCGGGCCCACCCCTCCCGGGGGAAAACCCCCTTTTCATGCTCCTCCTAGAGGGAAACCTCCATTTTCTAGTCATACCACGGTCGTTAATCCACCACTGGAAGGGGGGCAACCTTCGTTTGCTGGAAACCCTTCACAATCCTGGGGACTATATTCAGGAGGCACTTTTATTCAACCCCACGTTGGGGGGCACTCATATCATAAACCACTAGGAGGAGTATCAAATCCTGTTCCTTATGGAACATCTTACGGACAACCTTATCTGGGAAGCATCCCGAACACCATCTGGAGTTCTCTAGGACAACAATCTTATTCTCCTCATGGGTCTAATGTGTATCTGCCTCCAGGATATACTCCTTACCATCCTCAAGGGAAAAATGTTTATCCTCCTCATGGGAAAGAAAGTCACCCAGCCTATAACGCTTAGAACCCACCGGGTTATGCATATGTTTCTCATCCATCATTGAATCCTGCTTATCCTAGCCAACAACAACCGTATGTAGGAGGACCTATTGGTTACAACTATCCACCTAACCCAATTTATGGTCCTACAGGTGTTCCTATGTCGCACCAGTATCATCCACAAAGTAACCAACAACTACTTTTTCCTTGCGACTTTAGATCTCCTAGACTTGTCTCGGTTAACTAATGATCCTATTTTTCATTCACCGGTTTGGCCAGTCATTCCAACTAAACTTCCTTCTGATATTCCGAAATTTGATGGAAAGTCTGGCGAAGGTCCAAACAACCATGTGATGAATTTCCATTTGTGGTGTTCATCAAACTCCTTCATGGATGATTCTGTACGTTTGTGTCTTTTCCAACGAACACTTACAGGCTTGGCAACAAAGTGGTATATTGAACTACCACGTGCTTGTTTTCATAATTTCAATTCCCTTTCCATGTCTTTCCTCATGCACTTTCAACTACCTATTCGCTACGAGATGGGTACTGAACTGTTGACCTCCTTTCGTCAAACTGACTCCGTGCATATCTCTGACCATATTCATGAGTGGAGACGATGAAGAAGGATGATCAAGGTAATCATTCCTGACATATTATTGGTGGAATGGTTTACTAAATCACTTTTACCCCCGATCGCTCGCGATGTCGCCATGGGTGGCATGGTCACCAAGGAAGAATCCATTGCTTGGGCTCAGTACTTAGATTTTGTTTATTCACAATTTGGTATTTTGTATGATTTGATTCTGAATGCTTCTCGAGCTAACACTGATCCATCTAAGTCGTCATCCTCATCTCATGCAGATGGAGTTATCGATTCCATAAAAAATCAATCTACTTCCCAATCGACCACACTCTCCTCTACCTCCCCCCAAAATCAGATCTCTGAGGTGAGTGTAGTTCAATCTGCCCCTTCACAACAATCCAGAGGTAAGAAGAAGACAAATAATAAATAAAAAATACCAATAACAATGAACAACCAAAAAATCTAGCTCACACACCTGCTACCGAAAAGCAACCACAACGGAAACTAAAATTCGCGCATCATTTGTGGTGATGATCACTACACTTGAGACTGTCCACATCACAATGAAGTGGCCAAAATTTTCCAAGGAAATTCACCACCCACTGTGCTTACTCATTCTTTTCCACAGCAACAATCCATGGTTTCTCAAACCCCCTCTCCTGGGGGTATTTCTAGCCATCCTCATGATGAGGCCTCGACGAGTGCACATATTTATATGTTTAATGGGATTAATTTGAACACTCACTCTAAGACATACGACACACTAGGTAACCTTGACAAAGGAAAATACACTAACGGTACCGATACTTTACCGGATCCATCATCGTCCTTTGTTAGTCTTCCATCGGTTACTCCTCCATCTGGACCACTTTAGATTGAGAAACCTACGTTTGACTCTATCTTACACCCTCCTAAGAGAACTATCTGCAAAGATACCTTTAATCCTATTTCACGTGCCACTCAGAACTACAACATTGTTGAAGATTTGGCTCAAGCACCATGTGCTATGTCTGTGTTAGAAGTTCTACAGCACTTCCCTAGTCAATGTAGAACTCTCTTGGCTGCTATCGGTGCTGTTGATCCTGAGTCATCCAACCATATCATGTTTAACCTGGAAAATTATGCGTCTCGACTCTCCCACAAACTTTCTTTTCAAGTTGATGTTGTTGTTCACAATCAACAAATCCACTGAACTATTCTGGATGAGGGATCCTCAACTTGTGTCATGTCTTTAGCATGTTGGAAAGGTTTAAAAATCACCCACACTTAACAAATCCCCAATGATGTTACGCACCTTCGATGGGCAAGGTTTTCATCCCCATGGGCTTTTATAGTCCCTGCCCATCCAATTGGGTGGCAAAACTATTACTGTTGATGTTGAGGTGGTCGATGCTCCCCTTGATTACAACTTGTTACTTGGAAGAAGTTGTTTTTATGCTATGAATGTCCTTGCCTCATCGATCTTTCGATGTGTACAATTTCCTCATCAGGGCAAAATTGTCACTGTTGATCAGTTGGGTTTCTGCAGAACCGATGCTTGCATTCCCGCTACCAACAATATTCCTTTCTTGGGAGACCACAAGATCACATATGAAAGCATTGGTGTTGTATTACTAAAATCTTCTAGCCTCATGGGTACCTTCCCTACACCAATTCCACCGACTACACATCATATTTCCACCGTCAATATGATTTTGACCGCAACTTATCAATATTTGGAATCATCTGACCCTTGGATTGTACCTCGTCTATTGGAATTCAATGCACTAGGTGACACCATGACATTTAGTCCAGCCGAAACATCATACGTTTCTATCCAATCCACTTCTCGCTCATCGGATTATCACCATCTATTGGCACCTAATGGTTCCTCGATGCAATCACAATTGAGTTCCTTTTCATCTGCGATCGATTACATTTCCCCAATTTTCCCTCGGATGAATCTATCATGGAAATGTTGGGCATTGACAAGATACCTCGGGATGATAACCATCATCAATCCTCTTTTCTTCCCCCTCGTGAATAAATTCGGGCAGATATACAGTCTATCTCCCCTCCTAATGTCAATTTTCTATTGTCTCCCATGCCTTTGACTTCCGATGATTTGGATCTGGTAGTTGACATGGTGATTTCTTCGATAGGGCTATTGGAGCCTGATCTCCTTACCCCTGTCGCAACCCTCGACCTGTGTTCCTTCTAGAGTGATTATCTTCCATCCAACGAAGATCTCTTGGAAGCCATGACCGAGTTTTGTCCCTTGACATGGTATCCTTCCAGAGCGTTATTCTCTTGGAAGCCATGATCAAGCAGAGTTCACGAGCATAGTTTTCCTCTCTGTAGCAAGCTCGTTAAAAAATGAAACAACAATCTGGGGATTGAACAAGGAACCCTTGAGCATATTTCTTTTCCTGTGTCAATCTCATTAAAAAATGAAATAGTCACCTCTCTTGAACCTTCTTTTCATCCACCCTTCTCCTTTTTCTCATCTAGTAGAGAAATTGGTGACAACCTCAAAGTCGGTGAATGAATTGAAGCTTGGAGGGCATGTCTCTAGCCTTTGATGATCATTCTGGAGTTAAGCCACTAGCTTTCAAGCTGGGGGCATACCAAGCTTAGTCTTTGCTCTTTCTCGTGCTTGTAAATAAATGAGAATGCATCTAGGTAAAATTTTATCTCTTTTTCGGACCTGTATGGATACACGAAAAAGGAACCCCCTGAAGTCGTCTTTAAGCTCTTTTCAGACTCTCTAAACATGAAAAGATTTCCGAGTGATCTTGCTTCCTTTCCAACTCATTAAAAGGTTTGAAAGGGAATCTTTCAAGTGATAATTTATCTCTTTTTCGGCCTTGCGAGACTAACATTACGAAAAATGACAACATTGGAGTCATCTTTAAGTCATTTTTAGACTCTCTAAATATGAAAAACCACTGAGTTTACCTTCTCTGGACTCGTTAAACCATCATACATTGAAGGGCTCATACATGACCAAACCCTTACTTCTTCTAGTTCGTTAAACAAAGGAAGAGAGACTTACCGAAGGTGAGTTAGATCGAGCATGTTTTACCCTCCTCGAGCTCGTTAAATTAAAAAGAGGTACTCATCTATCTGGATGGGGGAAAAATTGAAGGAAGAAAGCCAAGCAGTGTTTGAGAACGTTACCAATAACTCTTAGAGTCAGCCTTGAACACAACACTTTGTCTTTCCACACATATTAATCCGCTAAACCTCTGCACTGAACCAATCCTCTGAGTTTTTCTTACTCCTTTGGGTCACCCGACGAAAGTCACAGTATCCACTGCATCATCATGTTTTGGTCCATTTCATGTTTCTGATGTTGTTCCTCAGTGTTCAAGGGAAGTATCCTCCTCGAGAGTCAGCCATCACAAATACCTTGTCTCAATACCCATGTCACTCCATGTTCATTTGATCTACCAATTACATATCTGTGTCTGTTTTGTGTCATTGATGGGGGATACATCAAGGCCCTCCTTCGACGAGTCTATTCTTGTCGACTTCAACACATTATCTAGGAACTAGACCTAGAAACCAGTTAGTACTTTGGGACCTGCATGCCTCAATGGTAGGCCTCCTCACGGTCGACAGTGGTTTTACATCATTGACCTCTGATCGGATGATTCCACGGATGTTTGACTTCATCTCATCCATTCACATTCGTTGGAATGTACTAGAGTACCTTGGGAATCACTAAAATCAATGGTGACCTCCCTCGCGCTTGTTAACAGTTTACATCATTGACTGGTAATCAAGTGGTTTCTTCCATGTTTGACGTCAGTACATCTATTCACATGGTTAGATTCGTACTACATCGGGATTGGTAAGAAGACCCTGGGTTGAGTTATCACTATGATATGTACTTTGTATAGGTTGCGACGGAGTTTCTCTTGAACATTAACACATATACTGTCACATAGATCCACTTTGTATTGGTCATGGCTATGTCTTGTCATCTCATAGATCCACTGTGTATTCTTCGTGGCTATGATCAGTTCAGGTCATGGGAGTATAGATCCATAGTGTATCTTCAGTTGCTATACCTTTTTGTCAATATAATTATGGATCCCCAGTGTATTTTATGGCGTCCATACCTTGAAAGTATTTTATCACTCAAGCATAGGTATCCCTGCCTTGGGTTTGAAACATGTCATAACATTTGTTTGATGGTTGTTTGCAGCTTCTACCAGGTTCTCCGAGTCCACACCCTTGCTTTCAATATTTGTAAAGTGTTTTGGCCATCATTCTCTCTTCTAACCTCACACTTTAGGGGGCATTTTGTTACACATGAAATTTGCACACCTTGGGACCTCGCCCTAAGTGTCTTAAAGTGTAATATAAGTGTCTCATACACCTTGAAACCATGGAATAACCTATGTCACAATCCCTAGTCAATGTGGAGGAGGGATATATTACATGAAGGCCAAAATACCAAGTACACGAATTATTATTAATATTCATGGAAAAGAAATTGATTAAGTGTGAGAATCAAGTGCACATGAATTATTATTAATATTCATGGAAAATAAATTAATTAAGTGTGAGAGTCCACCTCACATTTGGTTTCCTATTTTTTAGGGAAGGTGCAGGATCTCATGGATGGTTGAAATATTTCCTCCTTAAAATCCTTGAGAGATATTTCCTCCCCAAAATCCTTGAGAGATATTTCCTCCCCAAAATCCTTAAGAGATATTTTCTCCCTAAATATCTTAGAGATCCCTTTCTTAGTGGATCTGATGAGAGATCCTCTCCATGGTGGTTAAGCCTCCAAATCCTATATAATGATGGATTTCCATGGAGGAGGGGATATAGAGGAGTTCAGAGATACCAAACTTATGATCTTATGAGAAGTGAGGGGAAAGTATTCTAAAGCATCTAACATATGATCTCATGAGGAAGATGTCATTTGGAACATCAACATTCCATGTGTGGACTGTTTAAGCAAGGGTTTGGACAAGGAGAGCTTGATGAAGCTGCTGCACTCACATCTATGGTTGTAAGTATTCTTCATTGTTGTTCTCATCAATACAATCAATGCTTGGCCTTCTTTCAAACTTGTACTTGTTCCATATAAGTTTGTCTGCAGTAGATGGATCTATGTTTTAGCTAATCTTAGTAGAGTAGGAAGTCTTTTGTACTTTTGTTTGTCTTGCAAGACCTACCAAGGAGCTCAAGATCAAAGCTCATCCTGGACCTTGCTGGGACAAACAACGTTCATAAGGTACATACCTTCCTCCATCTCTTTTGTTCATTAGATTTATTATATCTAAAAGGAAGTCAGTGTCCATGTTAAGCACTTTCTGTCTTAGAGTCAAGGGTCTAGCTCTCAAGAGGAAATCTACCTGTCTGCAGGGAGATTTTCCTACAACAACTATTCTGAAATATAATTAAGTCATGTGATGAATCGTAGGATGGAGAGGAGCAACATTGGAGGCACCCCATCACTCAAAGGTATGGATCTTGTTAAGGACTAGTTTAAGATGATTTTTGGTTGATTTATGACTATCATGATATTTCATAATGAATGTGGAGATCAATGATTTTTTTAGGAAATTTAAATTTAAGAAAACAAAGTTATGCTGACTCCATGAGTGTTAAGGATGCATGGAGGTGGGCACAATACCCAATGTATGTCTCTCTAGCCAACACTATTTCTAGCCTAAATCAATGTAGTACACATTGAATGTGGTGACCCTGAGGTTCATCGTGCTCTTCATATGCTTTTTTCTCCTCCTAGGAGGTTCGGACCTCCTAACCTAACCTAGGCTACCCCTATATACATCGGCCTACCCTAAACTTAACCTACATCCTAAGCCTAGGAATCCTAGACTCTTAGTGGCCTAACACAAGACATCTAGACCTAATCTCTATAGCTCCCTAAAGCTACTAAAGCTACTAACTTGGCACTCAATTTAGGACTGACATAACTATTACAAAGACAGTCCCACCATTTTAATGCTAGATATAGATTCACTCTGACACAATCCCCCATTCTTGGAAGTTTTGGGGTGATTAATATATCATTTGTTTTATTGCAATGTCTAGAACAACATACCATTGTAACTGTGTTTGGTTGTCTCCAAAATTACTCTGTATTTTTCATCTAGTACATTAACTAACTAAAGCCAATAACTTGGATCATGTTCCTTCTAACTAGATTTAGATACTAAGTTCAATATAAGTATACCTTGCAATTGTTGTTGTCACCATGTTTGTGTGGTTTTGTTATTTTGGTCACTTGTTTATTAAATATTTCCTTGATCTAATGATACAGTTGAACCTGTGACAATCACACAATTGTAATTATGTTCCCTATAGTTAAGTGCAACTTATAATCATTTATCATAAATAAGGAAATGATCTTTTTGTTAAATTTGGATTTGAGTCCTAGTTGATGCCATAATTTAGATTTATGTGTTGTGTGGTGATTAATTGTAGCAATGGGAATAACTTCTTATCATTCAATTGAGTTCAGTAATGAGGTGTATATTGTCTTTGTCTAGACTATGAATAGGATATTTAAAACAATCTAGTATCAAGGTTCCTATTCCATTCCACATGCCCTGTGAGTGGAAGGAATGCCCTTTTTAATACTAGAACCCCTTGTCCATATGATGAATGTGTTTTGTTTTAACCAATTCTCTCCAAGGTGATATTATTTGCTTATTATTTCACTGCTTATGTATACCTTTGGTGTCATCGCCTATGTTATCCACTTTTGTTGTAATTTCAGGGTCAATATAAATACAATTATATTTTTAGGACGATTCATCTTTTCATCCATGAATTGGATATCTACAATTGAAATCTTTGAGTGTGAAAAGTATTCCACTTTTCTTTTCAAAGTGGTGGGTGTGTCATGTTCAACATTGGTGGTCCCTTCTCCATTATGTTAAAACAAAAGACCTAGTTTCCTTTTGTTTGTGTATATAAGATATCCACCCTTTGTGTCAACACTTCATTTATGTTCTCTACTACCGACACTCTTGCATTTCTCTCTCTACCTTCTTTTGGTATCCATACTAGATTCTGGACTTTGGAAAGTATCCTTATTTTAGTATTACATGTGATTTGACCATATTTTAATTATGTGGATTTATGAAGTTGATTTCACTGGTGTGTCCATATTTGGTTTTCAAGTTATGGGAACCACGATTCTTGATATTATTTGGAAATCATGTTGCAAAATTTTAGCATATCATAGAAAGCAGATCATTCACAATAGTTCACTACTTGATTGTAATTTTCCATATGGAAATTGGTCCTCCAAGAACTGGGAATGATCACTATATTTTGATATTCATCCTTTCTTTGAAAAGGGCCTTTGCATTTCTCCACTACAAGTTTCATTGGCATTCAAAAGGGCATTGGTTCTCATTTATTATGTCTTTATCCTTTCCCAAATTCCATAGTCAAGAGAGATGGGCCATCTATTATTATTCCTATTATACATGTCATCATCACTGCAAGGATGAATTTAATGATACTAACCTTCAATAGAAGGACTATCAAGGCCTACTAACAAAAAAATTTTACCCTACAAATCATTTATAGAAAAACATGAAAATTTCCATGGCCTTGCATTCTAATTTCAACGCTTCTAGTAGTTGGTGGATGGGTAGTATTTGACCTCTAAGCCTATTGACAATGTGGATGCTCCATTTTTTGGTCCTCATTGAGTGACATATTTGTTATTGGGAGTTAACCCATTGAAAACTTCTAAATGTACTTGTGCCTATAGAATGCCAACTCGAGTGACTGCTCATGCTCCATGTTCTTTACATGTCGTTGTAGCTTCTAAATTTCATCTTCTTGTTCCCTGGATTTCTCTCTTAGGCATTGATTTTCCACATCTAATAGGAATTCCTTCGATTTAATAGTTCCCAACTACTCCGCAGGGAGGTCTTCTACTATGAAATCGCCTCCACCCAATGCTCTAGATTCACCTTCCACAATTTGAGGCTCGATATCAAATCCCCTAGCATGGATTGAGACTCATCACAATGGTGCTTACATCTATAAATGACAAGGTAAATTGGATCATCGGTATTGACCATTAGGGGGTTGACTCCAATGCCAGCTCCTAAGTACATAATGGAAGTATGCTTCTGTAGCTTGCTAGTCTGGTCTTATTCCTGTGTGAATGACATATTTAAAAAAAAAAAAAAAAACCCAACATTCGTCTCTCCAGCGACGAACAAGTTCGTCGCTTGTATATCCATTTGGTCGCAAAGTTTGTAACTTCGTCGCTTTAGAAACTTCCTGTTCATCCTTCGTTTGACCTTTTTAGCTTCAGGGTTGGTCGGTCTAGAGACTAATATTTTTCGTTCTATCGACTAACTGTGTTTTATTGACTAAGTTTTCCAGGATTGTCTTGGTCCCTCTTGCAACTAATATTAGTCATTATAACGACTAACATTCGTTGCTAGATCGACTAATTATGGTCGCTAGAGTGACCAAAGTTATGTTTTCCTTAGAGATGCTAGCAAGGCTTTTGACTAAAGTTGGTCGCTAGACCGACTAATCTTGGTCGATGGACCGACGAATGGTAACTTTTCTCTATTGTGAATAGGCTTTGTTTCCTGGTCGCTAGACCAACGAAGATCCATGTGTGGTCGCTAGACCAACGAATTGATTCCGACGAAAAAAAAAAACATCTTGGTCGCAACAACGACCCTATTCCGACGAAACTTCGTTGCTACTTTGTCACAAAAAATTCAAATTTAGTAGTGCGTTTGTTCTGGTGCTTAAATTTCTGCTCGATTTTAACAACATATCGATAGGCAACACCGAGTGATGAGATGTCTAGAAAATCCATTTCAGTTTGTGTAGTGTCCCCAAGGCCAAGCCCCGATGTAAGCCATGATCTGAAAGAGATTGTAAATATGTGTTATAGGCTGGTGAGCCGAGTTTTGTATAAGCCAGTAGGCTTATGTGTTTGATTAGGCCAGAGAGCCTAAGGATTGAAGGCCAAGGGCCTGGATTTTGTATCTGTATATATATGCAGCACATCAATAAAATATAAACACTGCCAGGTGCAGAACGACCATGATGAAGGAGTGATGGGGGACTGATCATCCACAGAGTGGGCAAGGAACTAGGGGCTGGAAGGTGGGAAAGGGGTTGAGTGATGAGCCTAGGGGCTTAAGTCTGGGAAATAATATTTTAATATTATTTTAAAAAGAGACATGTGCATTTTTGTTTATCCTAAGTTCTTGGCAAGGGAAGGAACATGCAAAGGGGATGCACGCGGTGGTACGCATGCAGTTCCCAGGGTGACAAGTGTCAACCCTGGTGCATGCAAATAAAATAGAGGAAGTAAGTCGTGAGGGGGAAATTCTCTCCATTCGGACCCGAACCTCTGAGGGTGAGAGCAGTACGACCTCTGCTAGAATACCCCGGTTCATCTCTAAAGCCGTAAATCCTGTGTTAGTGTTGCAAAATACTCATACGCCCTTTGTTTTGGGAGCCAAGGAGATTGTGTCCGTCTGAAAATCCAGTTGACTCTTCACCCGTTCGAATCATGGAATCTGTGTAATTCCTGTGTGTATTGTTGTCACGCATTCCAGAACCATCACCTTGAGATCATCCTATGATTGTTGAACCGGTTTGGGAAGCCTTTGTCTATTTTCCCCGTGGTGGTTGTGACCACGCAGTATTGGACCGCAGGAGGCTTGTTGGCCTGTGAGCGACTCCTCCAGGTGAGAGAGTGTGCAGAGGAGGGAGAGAGCTCCTGGAAGGAACCCTGTAGCTGCTACAGAACCTGAATACTTCCGGTCCGGTCTGTTCCTATAACCCAAGGCAAGGGAGACTGGCATCCGAAGGACTGTCTAGGTGACAGATAAGGTGCACTCTCCTGGGGTGGAACAGGCATCTGGGGAATGAGGGTCTGTGGGCAGTGAGCGTGGGAGATTCCTGGGAGAGCATTCTTCCTTGTGGTTATGTGTGATGTCTTCCCTGTAACCTCAGCCTAGCTAGGATCCTTGCCTTGGGGTGGAGCTCGATCCCAGCTCGGGGGTGACCCACTGTTGAGCTGATGAATAGTGTGGTCTAAGGCTGGGAGGTTCATGGAAGGCTTGCACTTGGTTGGTGAATTCTACATCCGTTAACAGATAAGTATCTGAATTATGTTTTATCACATTTGGCATGACTGTGTTGTTTATGTATCATGTTTCCGCTGTGTAAATGAGTTACTGTTGAATGCTATGGCTTGTTTAACTGTAGCAGTAACTTATATATATTTGACTCTGATAATTAAGTGTGTTTAATTGTGTTAAATGCATGTGGTGATAATTCCTGTACGAATTATGTAAACATTCATGGATGGAATGGTAACTGAGAGGTTGAAAACCTCGGTAGTGAAAAGGTACACTACAAAGTGGTATCAGAGCTAAGGTTTCAACACTGATCCTAGATGGGCCAGTTGAGTGGTCTTTGGACCAAGGGTGAGAGGAGAAATTGTGTTTGGAGGACCAATTTCGGACCCTGGTATGAACAGAGTGTATAAGAGTTTAAACTCGGGAGGATCGTGAGTCGTAAGATCACTGTGAGATTACCCGTCAACCGTCCAAGTTGACAGAAGTTGCAGAGGGTTTAAGCCTCATGGGTAGAGGAGAAGCCCCAGTACGGCCGAGGGATCATAGCCATAGGATCCCCAAGGGGACACGTGTCAGGAGATTCCGCAGAGTCGGAGATCGGGTAATTGGAAGTCCCGTGCACATGACAACGAGAATCGCGATATCCCGATATGCGATTTTTCGACGGGTGCAAGCACAGAGTGGGGACCACTAGGGTTAGAATGGAGGACAGATGTCACCCCACATCGGAGTTCGGAACTTCGTAAGTTCCGGGAACAAGTGCAGTGAGGTTTCGATATTGCGAAATGTGATTTCTCGATTGTCAAAGGAGTGTGGGCCATAGCCGGAGGGTTAGCACAGACATAGTCCATCAGGAATCGGGAAATCGGGGATTCCGCTGTCAAGAGTTTTGACACATTTGATTCACGAAACCCCGAACCCCGATGAGGGAAAAGGCCGGGGTCATGAGTCAGTGGTCACATGGTGTAGAGCCCATGGCAGGGGCTAACGGATAAAAGAACGAATCGAAAGTCGTAGGATCGGGAGTTCCGAATACGTGAGCATCGCAACATCATGAACCCCAAAACCCTGACGAGAGCTATGAGTAGAGGTCACATGGACCTGGGCTTAACCGTGAAGGGTTAAGGCAAAAGGTGCATCGAAAAATCGAGATTTCGGGAAACACGATGACAAGATTATTTGATTTTATAAAACCGTGAATCCCGATATTGCGACGTGATTAACTTAACCTTTAAACCTTTTAATTCTGAATTGAGTAATTTAAGTTTTCAAATTTAATTAAAGATCAACGCTAATTAATTATCCTTCTAAACAAGGCTTAAAGTTAAACTTTCTTGGAATGACCTTTAATACGTCATTGTCCAATTTAGTAAGTTTCTATTATATGTGTGAGGTGACCAAGACTATGGAAAACTCATGCAAACCACATGGTTGAACAAGTCATATAGTGTCGGTCATGTGGACCAAGGCCTAGCCAGGAGGGCTAGCGCACAAAGGGGTGCATCGGGTTTTGAGGACTGAAATTTCGATAGGAAGGTAAGGCCACGGTCGCGAAGGCATGGTCATATGCGACAAGAGATAAGCGCAGGAGGGCTCACGTGTGAAGAAAGCTCATCGCAAATCGGGAATCAGGGATTCCAACCACCAGAACATTGCCGGATTTAAAATCCCGATAAAGGTAACCCCGATAGAAGGAAGGGAAACCTTGAAGAGTTTCCTGTGGAAGGAAAAGTTTCCCAATAGGGAAACATGAGAATTTCAAAGTTCTTCGTGGACCGAGATTCTGAAGTTCTGAAACCCGACAAACACAGAGCCAGACATAGCTCAGGAAACTTGTGAAGTTGAAATGTCTTTCGTTTTTGTTCGTAATAGTTATAAACATTGTGGACTATTCATGAAGTCTAATGGCCTGACAATTTTTGAATTGGATTGCACAGTGCGTGTTTAGAAGACGACAGAGGCCCAAAACTCCAGTTAATCAATGCCGAGCATGGAGTGGGGAAGAGTGCAAACTATCCTTGAAATGGAAGACGAACGAGAAGGAAAGGATGTTAACCTGGGAGTCGAAGGGTCGAACTCCAATGGGCATGGAAAGGAGATGGATAAGGAAGGAAATATAATGAAAATCCTTGAAGGATTGCAAAGAGAGGCCAATGAGCGTCGAGCTGATAGCTGAAAGCTCATGAAAGTTAAGGATCGGCAAGGGAAATTAAACTTAAAATTCTTGCAGAGTCTGGAAAGAATAGAGAAGAAAATTGAGAAGGGAAGAGACTCAAGTACGACAGAGAGTTGCCGAGGACATGGGAGAAAAAGCAGATCGAGGAGTAGTAGCTGACATCACAGTCACTCCCAAAAACATTCAGACAGGGAGACACACAGTAGTTCAAGCCCATCCCCTACCAGAAAACATCGAAGATTTGGAAGGGAGGAATTGAAAGGAGAAATGAATAAAATTAAACCTCCAACATTCAATGGAGAACATAAGAAGGAGGAAGATGCCGAGACATGGTTGTTGGGCATGAAGAAATACTTCCAGCTGCAGAATTATTCTACCCATGCAGAGGGAAGAATTGCAATGTACCAGTTGAAAGGAAAAGCATCCATGTGGTGGGATCAGTTTGTGCAGGTGTAGCACATTCAAGAGAAAGAGGTCACTTGGAAGGAATTCAAGAGGTATTTCGAGAAGAAATACCTGACACAAAGATACTATGACAGAAAGATGAAGGGTTCTTCGAACTTAAATTGGGCAATATGAGCATTGATGAGTATGAACGAAGTTTTCTGGAACTACTGTAGTATGTTCCATTCATCAAGGACGAAGCTGTTAAAATCCAGAGGTACCTGAGTGGACTGCCACCTTCCATTGGTGACAAAAGATTCAATATGATGATCCTAAGACTATGGAAGAAACAATAAGAAGAGAGAAATGCCTATATGAACAGCAAAGGGAAAAGCCTACCTTTCGGAAGGCTTGGGATGACCAGAAAAGGTTTAAGAAGGAACAGAGGCAGAAGGGAAGTAAGCCTTCCTTTTTCAGAAACAGTCCTTGGGGACAGTCATCTTTTAAAGAGCCCAGGAAAGTTGAAGGGAGTGAGAAGATTCCAAGGCCTCCACCCATGGAGTGTTGGGGCTGTAAAGGGAATCATCGATACAAAGACTGCCCCCATTGGAAATACAAAGCAAGAACTGTCCATACTATTCAACAAGTTGAAATAGTGGAGGATATGGGCAGCAGAATGCCGAGGATCTATGTAGCCCTGGACAACAAGCAAGAAGAATTTCAATCACACATGATTGAAGTGGAAGGTATGATCAACAACCGACCACTTGTTATTTTGATTGATTCAGGGGCTAGCCATAGTTATGTAGATCCTAGGGTGGTGGAAATTTTGCATCTAACGAAGAGAAAACATGAGAA